>JAPYZL010077067.1:0-11218 GCA_030522825.1 Platygaster orseoliae
TATATATATATATATATATATATATATATATATAAATGAAGGAAAAAAAGACACACAATATACATATTTATAATGACAAAATAAAAAAAAAAAAATATTTATGTCAATACTTGAATTTAAAGCTAGTGAAAGAATAATCACGAAGTTTTAATTACAGTAGTATTTATGAGTATTGAAAAAAATTTGATAAATATTTGTTATTTAATTATATTTACTGTAAAATATAAAAAAGATTGCAATAAATAACCAGCAAACAGTACAATAGTTTATAGTGAATCCAAGGAAGAAGATTTTTTAAAATTTATTTTTCATCTCTTTTATGTAACTGCATTTGCAAAATTTTTTATGGTTCGAAAATTATACTGCTTTAAACTGCAAACTATTCAAACTATAAAAATAACCATAAAGTTAACTTAAGTTCATAATTAATGAGATTTCAAAATTTGTTATAAATTGTTCAACTATCGAATCTGAGAAAACCTTTTCTTGTAACAAAGTCAATAACAACTATTTTACTTTGTTGGATGATTTTTTTTACAATCTTGAATTTTATTTTGATATTGAAGAAATATTTTTTTTAGATTTATAAGATTTGGTGCTTGAATCTCTTGTTGATTCATCTTTGTACAATTATCTGATTCGACAAATGCATTACATATCGTATATACGTATATGGTAATAAATTGTTATTTGATAATTTTAACGGTGTGTTAATGTAAAAAAGATTGTAATAAATAACCAGCAAAATGTATGATATTTTATACTGAATCAACATTAGAATATTTTTTTGAATTTATTTTTCATAATTTTTATACGACGGTATTTAAAAATTTTATGCGTTTCGAAAATTATTTTACTGCTTTGAACTGCCGAATTACTCAAACTATAAAAATAGCTAAAAAAAAAGGTTGAGTTCATAAGTAATGAATTTTCGAAATTCGTCAGAAATTGTTTAACTATCGAATTAACGAAAATCCTTTTGTATCAAAGCCAATAACAAATATTTCACTTTATTGAGACACTGAAAAAATTTTTTTTTATTTTTGAGATTTATAAGATTTGGTGCTTCAGTCTCTCATTAATTCATTTTTGTACAATTATATTTACGACAAACGCTTTACATATCAAATATATGTATATGTTAATAATTTTTTATCTGATAGTGTCAACATTGCAATATAAAAAAGATTTCAATAAATAACCAGCAAAAAGTTCAATATTGTAGACTAATTCCTCATTATATATTTTTTTTTATTTTTCATTTCTTTTTCGAATGTATGTAAAAATTATATATTCATAAAAAATTATGCTGCTTTAAATTGACAGTTCAAAATAAATTTATCAATTGAATTGATTCATAATTAATGATTAATTCAAACAATACAAATTATTTTCAAGATAACAAATTATGAAATTCAACAATTTATTATTCATGAATTTTTAAGCTGTTCAATCTGAGGGAAATTTTGAATACTATTGAAATTGCGTTTGTTTATTGCTCGTTTTCACTGATTATCCATGTACATACGTATTTAAAAATTATAATTACTTTAAAGCATAAACCTACACATATTGTTGTAAATTATATTATCAGAATTTTTTTCCCTACTTTATTTTCAAATGCTTACTTTTTATTGTTTTTCTATTGTTCAAATAAAACTGAGAACACGAATCATGAAAACTTTGTTCTGACAATTTCAAAAAATATCATTTCTTCATATATCATTTAAATACTAGAAATTTCGAAAAATAAAACTTCAAATAACGTTCAAGAGTCTAAAAAAACGCCTTTATAATTTTCATTAGACACATTCATTGAAGACCTAGACTTCAGACGTGTGCGCAAAAACGAGGAGGCATTTAAAAGGGCAAAGTTGAGCGTATGCAAGCGCGTCTCGAATTCGCCCCAATATTGATGTTTGAGTATAGACAAGTGTGATCATGGCCCTTTTCCCTGCGGCTCTTTTCCCTTGGAGAGCGCGGCGAGAACGCGTTTATGTTCGCACTTGCCACCCCTGAGAGTTTTTAAACTCCCACGTTGCAAGTGCGCTTATCAAAATAACGATTACATGTACATCAATATTTGGAGGCTCATCTTTTTTCGTACCAAAGCCATTGAAAACCGTTTTACTCTATTGGAGGTTTTTCTTTCTACACTATCAATTTATTCAAATATCAATAAAGTTTTTTCGAAAATTTGTACAAACATGTGTGATTATTTCACGCAATTGTAGAGGAGATAAAATGGAGTTTTTCAGGTTCCATCCAGTTTTTTAATTAACATATTTTATTTTATTCAAAATCATTGCAAATACGATGTTTTCATTTTTTGTGTTTTACTGCGCTATATTTTTTTAACATTTTATTACTTTTTTTAGTAAATTCAAGTCCACAAGTTTCAATACATTATTTTTTTAACATTTTATTTCTTATTTTAGTAAATGTAAGCCAACTAATTTCTTTTTAACAAATTAGCAACTAACTTTCATTTCTGTTCCATTTTCTACATTTTTTTTTTCACATGCCCTCGTTTGCAACATCAAATGAAGTAAACTTGCTCGAATAGTCATGTAAGTGCATAATTTCCAAGTGAGAATGAAACGTTTTCACGTGCAAGTTGAATATTCGAGCCGAGAGCTCGATACGCGTAGAAAAGTCCGTGCGGGCGTGAGACTGTATAAACATTCGAAATTAGTATTCAGGCAGCTGTTGACTGCTCGGTGGCCGTTCACTTTCGAGGGCTTCCGAGGCTTCGTTTAATTATTGTAAGGCAGATGATGCCCTCTGCTCTTGGATTCCCTTTCTCCTTTCTCTCTTCTCCCTCTCTCTCTTTTTTTCTGTCCTCGCTTGCACTGCACTTTTCACTCTATCGTTCACCCTCTGTGCCCCCCCCCCCTCTTCACCCAACATTCACTACTTGCTTACTTTGATTCTCATGTATGGTTTCCCTTTCAATTCATTTGCAATCTTAAAGCAATAAAATAATTGAATATACAATTAGTTGTTTTTTGATTTTGCAACAGACAAGATTATTTTTTTGGTAGTATTTTGGGAAATTTGAGTTTGATTTTGATTTTTGATCATTAATTTTTTTTATTTACTGGTTTTTATTTATGAATAATATAGTTGCATTATCAATGAAAAAGCAAAAAAGTTTTTAAAAGTAATTTTTTTCATAGCTCGTTGGAAAAAGAGAACAACGTAATTTTTCTGAAAAATTTCAAAAAGAAGTTCATTTAAAACAACGTATATTTTTGCTGATACAGCGAATCCTTTTTTTTGTGTGTATGGTACATAACAATGATGATTTTGCAAAATTTCCTAAACCTTTTTTCACCACATTCTGCGATTCATGGTCGAACGCACGACGCTCCTGCGGATAAAGCCATTCCGGCGCAATCCGACAGAGAAAAATGACGAACAATAGGAAAATACTTTGTAATGCAGCTCCTTTTGCCGAGGGCAACCCGTGTGTGCACACAAATGTATGTGCATCGTTTCTCTGTATCCCCGGGAACGTGTCGAGTGCCGGGTTTCCGCTATAAGTATAGCGATACTTTTATCGCCGTATATCTTTCGCATCGGCCGAGAAAACTCGACAACCCCGGAAGTTTGGCGAGGGAGTTATATCGCCCGTATCGGGAATATACCCTTTCCCATGCGTACTAACTCGTGGCTCAAATTTTACTCGGAAATCCTCGGATATTTATAATAATATATTATAATAAACTAGTGGGCTACGCCTCTGCGCGAAAAGCGCGCCAACCCCATGTATTTTTTCTACTATTTTATTACTATTTTAGTTTTAAATATTATCCAAGGTTACTAATTTCTTTTTTCATAAAAAATAAGAATTCATAAATTGAACAGTTGATGATTTTTAAAATGATCGGCATTTTGATCTTTTTTAAATTTTCCACGTGTAAAATATTAATAGTTGAATAAGATATTGTTGTTCTTAATTTGAGATATAATTAAATGTAAAACAAATGGTTATTACTTTCTTAAGAAGAGAACGGTAATGTAATTGACACAATTATTAGTAATATAATACTTTTAGAGTGAATAATTGTATTTTCTAACGAAGTGATTTTAATAATTATTTGTATATTTTGAATACCTTTTTTTAAGTATTTAGAAATATTTCAACTTTTAGAACTTTTTTTCCATATTAATAATGCTTTATTATTGATGTCAGAAGAAAGGGAGAAATATGTAATTATTATTGATAATTATATTACCAAAATAATTCTAAATATAATAGATGAAACCCAAAAATTATTTGATATTACATTATCAAAATAATTTTAAATGTTACAGACTTTTCAATGAATTATCAAATCATTTTTTAGTTGAAAATAATTTCCATAAAAAATCGAAATTAAAAAAAAATATAAGTTTTTGTGATGCTCTGTATTAATATTAAATATTGAACTTAATAGAAAATATTAAAATATTTTGGAAACTTTTCACGGTTTCCAGTGTTACTGAAAATGAATTCACCATTTTTCTGTAAGAATAATTTGTTTGAAAAATTTTTTAACGACATTACTGCAAAAAACAGTTATCGCGAGATGTGAGTGCTTTTCGTAGTTTGTGGTTTCACCGAATATAAATTTACCATTGTATTTGCAATAGTTATCCTTATAACCATTATACTATGTTATAATATAAAGTTAAAATGGTTTCATGATGAATATAAAGAGTATTATACACATACTTTGGATATATATCAGAAAATAATAATAAATTAATATAAAAATGAAATATATAAAATTAATAATAAAAGCAAAATAGTATAATGGATATAAGTATATAACCATTATAACTACATTTTCCATACATGTTGATGTACAGAAAATTTGTAGATATTTTTTTAACTTGAACATACATTTTCAGTTATTTTCTGTGAATTTTTCCAATTTTTAGTAATATTTTTAACTATGTTATGATAATACACATGTAAAATGGTTCAATGATGATAAACGATATTATACATTTACTTTGGATGATATAACATGACTTCCCATGACCTCCCATGAGTTCACATGACTTCCCATGCCCTCCCATGGCTTTCCATGCCTTCTCATGGCTTCCCATGCCTTCCCATGGCCTCCCTTAAAAGTCTTAAAGATTAGGGGATAAACCATTGCTCTACAATCAATTACCCATGGCCTCCCATGCATCCCCATGACCTCCCGTGACTTCCCATGACTTCCCATGACCTCCCATGAGCTCCCATGACTTCCCATAGATTCCTATGCCTTATCATGGCCTCCCATGCATTCCCATGGCCTCCCATGACTTCCCATGACTTCCTGTGACCTCCCATGGGTTTCCATGACTTCACATGGATTCCCATGACTTCTCATGAATTCGCATGACTTCCCATGGATTCCCATGAATTCCCATGGATTCCCATGCCTTCCCATGGCCTCCCATGAAAAGTCTTAAAATTAGGGGGTCAATTATTTTATATATATAGAGAAATAACAAAGGGCATCACAATGTCCAAACCGTAATGACCAAAGATTTTTATGTCTAAATTGTTTTATTATTTTAGTCTATTTTCAATCTTTTCGATTTGTTATTGTGTTTAAAATTTCGAAATTTTGGAAAATTAAATAATCAAGAATTTTCTAAATAGTCGATAGTTTTATAAGTAGATAATATTAATTGTGTACATTACCATATTTTTTGGAAAAGTGTATGATTTTTTTTCAATTTTATGAAAAAATTTCAAAAGCTTGGAAATATAGAAAAATTACGAAAAATTACAAAAATTATGAGTTACACAAATTTTAATAAATTTTTTTCGATCATCATTGTTGAAACAAAAAAAAATGAAAAAGCATTTGGATAATTCTCCAGATTGTTGTAAATTCTATAAAATACGAATAACTTATGAAATTTGAGATAATCATAATAAACTTTGTACATCGAGAAAAATTTCGAAATTTCGAAAAATTACAGAAACCGTGTTATGTAGTACATTTTTAAATATCAAAAAATGTTTCATCATACTAATACAGTGCAAAATTTTGAAATTTTAACAATAATTGAAACCATAATTTATTTAAAGAAATGTTAGGTATTTGTTAAGAATTTTAATCGTACGGTTAAACTAGAATGTAATGATAGATTGATTTTCGCGATGAATTTTTGGGTATTTCATTTTCATATTATTAACAAGTTTTTTGAAATCGAAAATTGATCAACGCACAAACATGTTTTATACTTGTATAAATTCAATTAAATATGCGAGTTTAAAAAAATTTCTACAAATTTCGTAAATTTTTAAACATTGCGACAATTTGTAGGAACAAAATTCTTGAGTTTTTTCCTTGTTTTTGTTTATTTTTAGAAAAAATGCAGTTTTTTTTATACGAATGAAAATATTTCAAAAACTTTGAAGTGTTGAAAAACTATGAGAAATTATTATGAGTTACGAAAATTTTTATGAATTTTTTTCCATTTTTATTTTTAAAACATAATGAAAATTAAAAAGCATTATGATAATTCTCCAGATTGTTGTAAATTCTATAAAATTTGAACAATTTATTTAACTTCAAATAATGCTAACAAACTTTGTACATCGTGAAAAAATTTTAAATTTCGAAAAATGACAGAAACCGTGTAATAAACTACATTTTTAATTATCAAAAAATGTTTCATTATACGAATATTAATACAGTCCAAAATTTTTTAAATTTAAAAAATAATTTGACCATAATACATATAACTTCGAGAAACTTTAAGTAGTTGTTAAAAAATTTAATCGTTCGGTTAAACTAGAATTAAATAATTGATTGATTTTTGCCTGGAATTTTTAGTTATTTCATATCCACATCATTATCAAGTTTTTTTAAATTAATCATCGATCCTGCCACAAAGATGTTGTTTAATTGTAAGAATTCTTTTTGAATTGAATTAATTTAATTTAAATTTTTAATTTCAGAAAATGTCCACATATGTCGTAAATAGTTAAAAATTACGCCAATTTTCTAGAACTAAAATTCGTAAGATTTTTTTCTTGTTCTTTTTATTTTTTGGAAAACGGTATAGTTTTTTGAATTAACAGAAAAATTTAAAAAACTTGGAAGTATTGAAAAATTACGAAAAATTACTTTGAGTTTCACATATAATAATAAATTTTTTTCGATTACTGTTATTGTAAAAGTATAAAGTCATTGAAATAGCATTGGGGAAATTCTTTAGATTGTTGTTAATTATATAAAATTCGAATGATTTGTTGAATTTCAGATAATGTTAATAAACTTTGTACATCGTCAAAACGTTTTAAATTCCGAAAAATTACAGAAACCGTGTAATATACTACATTATTTTTAAATATCAAAAAATGTTTTATTATACAAACATAGTCCACAATTTTTGAAATTGTAAGAATAATCTAGACCATAATATAACTTTGAGAAATGTTAGGTATTTGTTAATGATTTTAATCGTTCGGTTAAACAACAATTTAAAAATTAATCGATTTTTTGTGGCATTTTTGGTTATTATATTTCCGTATCATTATGAAGCTTTTTTGGAATTAATGATTGATTCTCGCACGAAAATGTTACGTAATTGTAAAAATTTAATTAAAATTTGGAGTTTCAAAAAATTTCCGCAATTTTCGTAAACTGTTCAAAATTACGACAATTTCCAAGAACTACAATTTGTAAGTTTTTCTCCTTGTTTTCATTTTTTTCACATAAATTAAAAAAAATTTTGTAGAGTCTTGCAGTTTACATTTTTTTTTGTTTCTTGCATATACTGTTGTAAATATGTTACCCACAAACATATCTCCAACATATTACATGTAAGCAATATTTTCCAAAATTGATAGAATTTGGTTTCATCATATTTTTTAGACGTCATGTAATTTATTATACATAACGTATTATTTGACATTATGTTTTAAACATAATGTTCCGGATATCACCGTACCAAATCAATAAATAAATACAGAAAAAATAAATAAATGCATGCAATCCTCATATTATTTGCTACATTTTTCTATCTATCTCTATCTATTTATTTCTATCTATCTCTATCTATTTATTTCTATCTATCTCTATCTATTTTTCTATCAATCCTCATATTATTTGCTACAAATTTTCCATCTTGGAAAGCTCTGAATCAATTTTATCGAAGCTGAATTTTCCGCGTGTACACTTTGAAATGAAAGTGTTTAGTTACTCGCAAATAGTAATTGTTTACCGGCGCTAGGAGATGAAAGGGCCGATATTTTTCCAGCGGCGTTGGGGGAGAAAAGGAAAAATGCGGGACTCTTGATAGCCTTTTCATCTTGGCGATAAAATCTGTATGAAAGGACGGAAAAAAGCTGGAGAGCTATCGGGCTATATTCGCCCGCTTGAGTGACGTTTCCAAAGCTCTCATCGCGCGTTATCAAAGTGGCGGATAAAACCGTGCACGCGTCCGGAATCGGGCGCTTCGTTATATCGAGCGGTTACGGCCACACGAGTTGTGTACTACGGATTTTTATTTTCGCGGACATCTCTTATTGCGAGATTTCATCTTTTTTTTTCTCTGATGCAACGAATCGATGGCTTCAAAAGGCGTGAAATAAAAAATGCATTATTAGTAACAAAATTTTATGTGGTTCTTAATTAGTTTCAGATTATAATATGAAATATTATGAAATAATACACGAGTGATTTTAAAAACTGATAAAAAATCATCAAAAATACATCAAAAAGAATAAAGTTTGTGACTAAGAAAAACAAAAATGATAAAAAAAGATATTTTACGATGAACGACTTTAAAAAAGTACGTACATGTATATGTTTCATGTTCTGAAAAATTTTGAATTTATACAGGAATAAATTTTTTATATTTTTTTTTTTATAAACAAAACTTTGAAAAAAGGATAAAAATTCTTGTTTTGCGATTAGATAGACTTATTATATGTCAATGCTAGGCTTATTTTTCTCTTCTTTTTCCAAAAATAAAACTTGCCTTATCTTTACTCCAAAAGAAAATCCTGTAAACTTGTAATGCACTTTCAGCAGTTTTTCGTGAAAAATCTTGAATGCACCTCTTCACATTTGACAGGTATATGCAGCAAAGTCTTCAGTACATATCTAAATAAATACATGAATATATTTATACACAATATACAATATACATGGATATTGTAACTCGCGTAGAGCAGCGTTAGAGGCACGATATGGGAGAATTGTGGTCGAGAACCCGGGGCTGGTTTACAAGTATAATGAGTTTTGCGCGCCGCATAACATTACATCGCTGCTTGCTCTGGATTTAGATTAACTGTTTACATGAACGCCGGAGGAACCATGCGCCCAATCGCCACTGGTGCCAATGCCAAATATGCTCCGTCTCCCAGAAATTTCATTTTAAAAACTTTTTATATAGACAACAATTTTGTTGTTCTTCGATTTAAAAATTTCAAATACATTCGACTGCAACAACTTCAACTTATTTACTGAAATCGACAAAGTTTTTACTTGCTTAAATATTCAATGTCATACTCTGAAATATACAACTTCCATGAATCATTTCAATTTTTAGCATGACCTGGTGAATGAGTAGAAAGAAATTTGAACAGTGGCAACATGTGTTGCCATTTGATTTACCAAATGTGACAAATCGCTGGCTCATGGAGCAGGAAAAAATGATGTCACCGGCAGATTAGCCATATGGAACGCTAATTGTAATTGATGGGCATCGCGCAGTTGATAGCTGAATAAATTTTCCTTTCTTAAGTAAACGCTCGTATTCGAAAATTGGCGGCATTGGCAGCTGGTGTGCATCGGGGGCGAACGGAGACTGTAACTCACATCCGGCTTCGCGGAAGACGACAGCAGGAAAAACCTCTCAACTCATTCCATTGATTAACAGAATTGCGAAAGAAAGAGCTGATTACATTACTTTACATGACAAATTTACGTTGCAAAAAAAAATTTTATATTCTCATTTGGGATCGCTGAGTATGAAAATATCAATCATTTATTTTTCGTTATCGAAATATTTGCATAATGAAATAAACTAATTATTTATTTGAAATAAAAAATATACATAATAATCAAAATAAATAATATACAAGGTATTTATTTTTAGTACTGAAACTAACAGTACTTTGTGAAAATCATGATTAAAAACAAATTAATGCAAAAAAATTCAACCTTCCAAACTTCAATTTACGCCTGTGCTTTAGCCCCTATCAATGTAACACCGATAACGAAATATCTATTTCTATTCCTCTTTTTCAGTATTTTCTAATTTCTGCGATTCCTATTCCGATCACGCGGCAGCAAAACGCGTTATTTATGCTGCATAAGAACATAGAATATTCCGTCATAGATGCGGGCGTTCCGAATAAAAAGGCCGCTTGTTTCGCTAAACTCTTGGTAAATACAAAACGGAAAAAAATATGTAAGCCGTGACCCTATTTAAAAAGCAATTCATGCGCCAGAATCGAAATCAAAATTCTTGTACGAGCCATTCTTTTTATAATTTATACGTTTATAAATGTATGGCATGTGGCGTGTACACGCGAAGCGTTGACCACACGAAAGATATGTGTGTCTGATAAATATAAAAGCACAGCTAAAAAGAGCTCTCGGAGCTTTTTGGTCTTGCATAAATTAAAGTGGGTCAGCATCGAGACAATATAATAGGAAAGGACCTCGTGACCCCGATGAACTACGCCCAAGGTCAGGGATACCCATTATACAGCCATAAATGATGTGATTATACGATACTTTTGCGACGTTAATTACAATATTCATCGTTATTCAAGCATTCTAAAACTACTGGAAAATTATTCAACGGATTCGTGACTTTTTGGAATGGGAAATTCGGAAATCGAGCATCGTTAAAAACGTTAAGGGGGGGGGGGGTTAAGAGATAACTTGAAACAAAAAACACTTTTTTTGCTGATTTTATACGGAGATACAGCTCAAGCAAATTTATTCAAACTTTTTTTAAATTATAAAGCATCATCTGGAGAATATTTTGTTAAACTTTTGTAATTAAATATTGAAAAATAAGCCGGTGACAGAGCATTTCCCAAAACGTCTTTTTGAAAACACGTTGTACGGTGATCACGATAACTCGGCGTAGAATTACCGGAAATCAAAAAAGTTGGTCAATTTACTTAAAGTATGAGTTAATTCTCCCCCCCCCCCCCCCAACGTCGTAAAGTTATTATTTTCGTTTTTCAACAATT
>JAPYZL010077074.1:0-13238 GCA_030522825.1 Platygaster orseoliae
TTTAAAACCTGTAGAAAAACTTGCAAAAAACTTTAAGTAAAAATAATGAAAAGCTTTTCGTTTACAATGATCTGAAAACATCGATATTTTGGACCGCCTTGCGGGTAGAATACCCCCATAAGGTAACTTTAGAAAAAAGTTTTAATGTCGACTTAATAAGAAACGGAATTCCTTTAAGATATTTCTGATTCTTAAAGGAATTTACCATTTTAATAAATATCAAAATTAAAAAAGTATGACTATATCTAAGTAGCTGCTACAACATAATTAATTAATAGTTCGAAAAAAAATTATCTCAGAGGAAAATGATCGGAAAATGTTTTCACCATCGATACAACGTGACAGTTAGAATCACATAAAAATGACCATTGATATTACATGATGTAATATTCAAACCTCATGATGTTTTATTGTTCTATGAATCTTATTAATTATAAAAATACATGACATTACTGTCAACATCAGTTTCTCATGAAGAAGACTTACATAGACAGAAGTGTCAAAAATCATACGTTGATTTTCTACCAGTCAACTTTATATTTTACATTTTGTTTTCATGTTTCGTCCGTTCATGCAATTGAACACTCAAGTAATCAACGAAATTTTGAAGCAAAAATTTGTACTCATAAAATACCATTGAAAAGCATATGAATGGACAGATATATGAATCCATGCTTTCTTTGAAAGAGTATACCTGTATTTTGTATGTTGTGTATGCGTGGACTCTCAATAGCATTATTTTGATACAAATGATCCTTGGGTTGCAGGTTCAAAGAAACAGAGCCGCCTGTCGAGCGAGCGTATGTACTCAATACTTTTTTATGCCTCCGTAATCTAGATTCTTTGCTGGCGATTTTAATCAACACACATATCTCCATATGTTGAACTGAATGTTCCACAAATAACACCTTAAATTTCAAATCACTCACTCCTCATCATCCTGATTATACAACATATTTTCCTACTCCACAAAAGTTTAGCATCAGAAAAAAAATGCTCCATTGTAGAAAATGAGAGATTTTCAAGAGATATATTAAAAATTAAAAATAAAAAACAAAATTATCCATAACAAAAAACAATTATTTAGAATCATTCTACTATTAAGAGCAGACGGAAGACTTACTCTTTGTGTCCTTATTCCTCTTAGAAGGGTCATATTGTATTTGTCTTTCTCGCACTTCAGCGGGTTCCGTGTCAACTTAATAAGTTGAAATTTTGAATTTCGAGTAAAATTTTGACAATAGTCGAATAATATTTGCATAATTATGACCAATGCTGTCATTTTTATGTGTCAAATAAGTATACGAAGATCCCAAATTTTTCCTACCCTCACTTATGAAATGTCATTAGAATCTTCCCAGTCTTACCACTGCATGATCACAATTTGTACTTGGAATGCTCACTTTCCAGACTCAAAAAATGCTTAAGAAGCTAGAAATAAAATGTTTTAGGCACGATAGAACCTTTGTTGACAGTCTTTTAGATCATCGCTTTATATATTATGAACGTTTACATTGCATACTGATATTGCATAATAGAGGCACCTACTAAATCATTTCCGAATAGTTAAAAAAATCTATGAATTTTTCCAGATTTTTAAAACAACTCTGTAGGCAAAACGTTTTGAAAATCTGAGCTAATTCAATTTTTTTTGCATTTTTTCGAAATTTTTTAGGGTGCACTTTCATCGAAATCCCACGTAACATTTTCAAACGAAGACCCTTATTTGGTATTTTTGCTAAATTATTTGCTATTGTTACAATGTATTGCCCTAGAAAATATAGTACTGCCTTTGTTAGGTATACGCAATTGAAATTAAAGTTCGATGGCTGATCGATAGCACTTCCATCGCATGCAAGCAATAGCTGATTTCTAGCTCTAGAACACAATGTTTGATGTTTAAAGCGCATTTTGTTGAAACTTTAAAATATTTAATAAGTGGCTTCATAAATTAATCATTTACGGTCTGCAAATAGCCAAAGCTATTGATTGATCATTATAAACATAAATTTATTATAGCTAGTGCTACATGAAAAAAAAAGGATTTGCTGTAGTAGCAAAAATATGTGCTGTTTCAACACAACTTGACAGAACGAATTTTTTTTTTCAACAATAGCTTATTTTTATTTAATTACATTATAATTGTGCTATGGTGACAAGAAAGATTTGTTGAGGCAACAAAAAAATAAACTAAAAAAAATTTGTCCGGTCAAGTTGAGTTGAAACAGCAAATTCTTTTTTTTAAGTGTGAAGTTCGTTTACATCGATGAAAAATGTCCCATGGTTCTTTTTTATAAAAAAATCAGACTTGATAATATTTGAGGTTACTAGGTTTTGAGATATCATTTTTAAATACTATTTAAGTACATGGATTTATTTTCGGCTATCTCACAATAAACTTTGCGGTATCTCGACTAATTTTCGTCATAAATAAACATATGACGCTCCAGAATCTTGGATATCAGAGATACGAAATTGTAACGTTTAATGATAGCTGTGTAAGTTGAAGTTCCACAAAAAAATTCAATTGTAGATAATTTATGAACAGAAAAAGTTTATGTTTGTGAACATATCTTGTATGCATTGCTTGTATGCAGCAATCTGAACAGCAATCTAAAGCAAAACTTTTATAGTATATTCATTTTTGGTAAAATTTAAAAAAAAGCATTAAAATAACTGTAAAAATAACACATTCACTTCTAGAAATCGTAGTATCTATGAGCAATCAATTGCTTGTATGCAGCAATCTGAACTAATTTTGTAAAAAATATTGGTGACTTCATCTCAAATCATCCAGATGACCCGGTTTAAGTAATTTATTTTGCATGAAACTTTTTTGATAGTATCTCTATCGAAATCAATGAAACACGTGTGTTTTCTTTTCGCTTGAATTTCTGTTGTTTTGTCGCAAAGAATTTTTGAGATTTTGTTTGAAAATGTGATTTTCTTTGAATGTTACATCTTGAATTTTCTCTGTAACTCTTTCCAAATTTAAGTTATAACTAATATATAAGTTATAATTTATTAATTTAAGTTATAACTAATATATTTAAGTTATAAATAGTATAAATAAAATTTAAGTTATAAAATAGTATATAATATTAAATTTAAGTTATAAAGTAGTATAAAGTTATAACTAGTATATTTAAGTTATAACTAAGTTATAACCTTTCTAAATACTATATGAATCTTACTCTTTGACTCGGCAAAAAATTGTCCTGTTACATTATATTTGTAATTCTGTAGGTGAAATCCCATTAACAAATACTTCATTTTTTGAGTTTAAGTTTTTCTTGAAAGTCAATTTCATGGTAAAGTCGAAAAACTTTCATTTGAAAATTTTGACATGGCATCAGTTTTTTTTCTTTATTTTCTTTAGAAATTTTTCGAGTGAACAACATTCGGTAAAAATCTCTAGTAGCTGAAATTTATTGTTTGAGAACTACGATTTCATTAGTTGTTTTTGTACTTTATTTCCTTAAAATTCAAGAAAAACGATACCATTATAAAATTTTTTTTCTTATCATCAATGAAAATTTATTTTCAAAGAACACAAATGTTACAACTCAGTCAATTTCCAGATTTTTCTATCATTATGAAAAAAGAAATCAAAAGTTTCTCAACTCGAAAGTTTTCTGGGAGATTTTTCATTTATTTTTTTTTATGAAAAATTTTTTATCTATGACTACTATGTTCTTTACAAAATTTTTCGATGCCTAACTATATTTTAAGTCATACAAAAAATACGTTTGTTGAACACAAATTATTGTTGAAAAGAATATTAGGTTATAATAAATTATATTTATGGCTTTCGAAATTTGTTGATACATATTAATAAATACCAGAATGTTTTTTGTAAAAAAACTCATGAAACAACTACCGAAGTTTTACAACTTTCAAGTCGAAAATTATTTGATTTTTTTCAAAATTATCAAGAAAATTTCGAAAATTTATTGAGTTTTAAAATATTGTTTTCTCTGAAAGTATGTAAGTACTGATCAATTTATACAAAAACTTTTATAGTATATTCATTTTTGGTAAAATTTAAAAAAAAGCATTAAAATAACTGTAAAAATAACACATTCACTTCTAGAAATCGTAGTATCTAAACAAATTCTGTATGCTAGAGAATAATACTGAATATGAGTTATTTAACTGAATTTTTATTTATAAAGTGTTTGAAAGTCAAAGTGTTTTAGTGTTTAGTTCAGTTTTTTTCCAGTTGTTTTTGTACTTTACTTACTTACGATTCAAGAAAAACGATACGATTCTAAAAGTTTTTTTTTTCTTCATCAATGAAAATTTATTTTCAAAGAACAAAAAACTTTACAGCTCAGTCAACTTCCAGAATTTTTCTGTTATATGAAGAAAATCAAAAATTTCTCGACTTGAAAGTTTTCAGTTAGTTTTTTCCATATATTTGTTAATGAAAAATTTTTTTATGAAAAAATTAATTGTATTGTAAATCAAATAAATTATTACAATAAAAACTGAACTGAGAAAAAAGCGTTTATTTACTGAAAAATTTATGAAAACACTGATGCAATGTTAAAGTTTTTAAGTTATAAAATTTTCAATTTTTTTTGTTACAATAATGAAGGAAATTATAAAAATTTGTTGAACTCTAAAATTTTTTTTTCTTCAAAGTTAATTTTTTATGATAAACTTGAACAAAAATTTTAAAATTGAACTATATTTTTAGTAGAATGATAAGATTTCAAGAAAATGAAGCATAAAAATAAATAAGAAAATGCCATAAAAAAAAAAAAAACATAGTTCTCATATAACAAATTTTGACTTATAAAAATTAATAGTGAATGATGTTTATTGTACTAACTTACTAGAAAAGAATGAAAGACGAGAAACAGATGCTATGTCGAAATTTTGAATTTTTGCTTAATTTTAAAAGAATGACAATTGCTAGAAAACTTTTTTCAAAATATAAAGTTCAGAACTTTTCCCTTTAAGAATAGATCATTATATACAAAATCGAAGAATAATCATAACAATGAGACAACTTACAGCTGAGTTACTGAATTATAAAAAAAATTAACTGGTGGTAATTAAGAATGATAAACTATTCAGCCTATATTTTAAAAATAATTTGCACTGAAACAACTGAAATTCAAGTGGAAGTAAAAAAACACTTTTAAATGATATTTTAAGTAATAAAATTTTAAAAACTACAAAATAATTTTCTGATCATTAACAAAATAATGTGCAGTTTTGTAAACGTGAAATAAAATATTCAAAAACATCTCTGCTCATATGAATTTCACATTTCAGTCAGTACATCAAAAAAATATATAATTCTTTTGAAAATTTTCAAGGTTTTCACAGAATAAAATTTGGTTTATTAAACCCTTGAAAAATTTGAAAGATTCTCTGAAAAATTTCATGTTCTTCTCATACCTTGATTGCAAAATATTCATGGTATCATAAGTACAGGAAAATATTTTCTTCCACTTTCAAAAACACCGCATATCATTTCAGTGATTTTTAGAAAATTTTAATGTAATCATTGTACATAATAAAAAACTTGTTTTGTGTTAATTTGAACACTTATTAAACATTTCTGCAAAAAACTAGATCAGATCGAAATATCACAAATATTGATCGAGTGACGGTTTAAAAATTAATATTCGATCCATTAATATTCTTTACAACACAATATCAGTTGCGCAGTTGTTGATAATCCTTATTTTACGGAGACATTTATGTATGAAATCCGAATAATAAGCAGCTGTTTGTACTTCTCATCCGAAACAATGAAGCTAGTCAGTGAAGTAGCATCATGCAACTTTCCAGATACAGCAAAAAAATTTATAAATACAGATACGTCCTTAAGGCTGTCGCTTTTGTGTGTAAATTACTTTGTTTATATTTTCAAACTCAATGTTCATTGGCATATATTCTTCCATAGTCCTTGTCAATATCGCACATGTTAATGCTGTGATACCTGGAACACTGCGTCGATTTTCAAATAAACATCGGACATGCGACAGTTGCGATATCTACAATGACGCGTCCATCCACGTTTACAATGTATACTTTTCGTTCCAGAAAATATTTATGAAACGAAAAGGTTTCTCCGAAATATTACGTTTATGTCTACTATGAAAAAATCGTCATGATTCTGTGTTCAACAAGTGTTCAACATTATTCAACAAAAAAATAAATGGAAATTCAGAAAATATCTACAAACTTCATGTTCATCGTCATATTTTTATTTTTTAAGAAAAATCTAGAAAACTTTAAAAACATTATAAAATTACGAACATTCTTAATGACTTACACAAATTTCAATAAAATTTGGATATACAGTTTCGAATAATTCGTGTTTTGCTTGAAATTAGGAAAATTTTGAAAAATCAAAACGACATTAAAAATTCGAAGACTGCGGTGAATTTATATGCACGATAAAAAAAGTGAATTTCAAGAAATTTCATATATATTGTAGCTTGTGAAAAATATCGTAAATTTTTGAGTTCAGAAAATTTGAAAAACATTCAAAAATCATGGAAATTGTAAATACCTTGGACGAATTATTGTAATAATTTGAAAGTTTCAAAAAGTTGTTAATACGTTTAAAATTTTGAAAGTTTCAAGAAATTGAAAAAATATCATAAATTTGCAATATCATCAATAATTTTAAGAAATTTAAAAAATTTGTGGAAATTCAAAAAATATCTACAAATTTATATTCATAGTCAAATTTGTGTTTTCTATGAAAAATCTATAAATCTTTAAAAGCGTTATATAATATTACGAACATTCTTAATGACATACACAAATTTGAATACAAATTGGATGTAGTTTCGAATAATTCATATTTTATTTGAAATAAGGAAAATTTTGAAGAATCAAAACAAAATTAAAAATTCAAAGACTGCAGTGAATTTATATACACGATAAAAAAGTGAATTTCAGGAAATTTCAAATGTTTCGTAGATGTAAAAAATTTCGTAAATTTTTGAGTTTTGAAAACTTGGAAAACATTCAAAAATTATGAAAATTATAAATGCTTTAGACGAATTATTGTAATAATTTGAAAGTTTGAAAAATTTGTTACTATGCTCAATATTTTAAAGGTTTCAAGAAATTGAAAACATCATAAATTTACAATACTTTTAATAATTTTAAAAAATTAGAAAAATTTATGGAAATTCGAAAAATAGCCACAAACTTTATAATCATTGTCAAATTTGTATTTTATAAGAAAAATCTATAAGTCTTGAAAAGCATTACCATACAAAATTACGAACATTTTTAATGACTTACACAAATTTGAATAAAATTTGGATGTAGTTTCGAATAATTCATATTTGGTTTGAAATTAGGAAAATTTTGAAAAATCAAAACATCATTAAAAATTTAAAGACTGCGGTGAATTTATATAAACGACAAAATAGTGAATTTCAGAAAATTTCATATATTTCGTTGATTGTAAAAAATTTCGTAAATTTATACAGAAAACTAGTATATCATTCAAAAATTATGAAAATTATAAATAGTTTCGACGAATTGTTATAATAATTTGAAAGTTCAAAAAAGTTGTTACTATGCTCGAAATTTTGAAAGTTTCAAGAAATTGAAAAAATATCATAAATTTGCAATATTATCAACAATTTTCAGAAATTCAAAAAATTTGTAGAAATTCAAAAAATATCCACAAACTTAATGTTCGTTGTCAAATCTGTATTTTCTAAGAAAAATCTAAAAATCCTGAAAAGCGTGATAAAATTACGAACATTCTTAATGACTTACACAAATTTGAATAAAATTTGTATGTAATTTCGAATAGTTCGTGTTTTGTTTGAAATTAGGAAAATTTTTAAAAATCAATACAGAATTAAAAATTCAAAGACTGAAATTTGAAATTGAAATGAAATGAAATTTATATACATGATAAAAAAGTGAATTTCAGAAAATCTCACATATTTCATAAATTATGAAAAATTTCGTAAATTTTTGAATTCAGAAAACTTGAAAAACATTCACAAATTAAGAAAATTATAAATGGTTTGGACGAATTATTGTAATAATTTGAAAGTTCAAAAGGTTGTTATTATGTTCGAAATGTCGAAAGTTTCAAGAAATTAATAAATATCATAAATTTACAATATTGTCAAAAATTTTAAGATATTCGAAAAATTTGTGGAAAATCACTAAATATCCACAAACTTTACATTCATTGTTAAATTTGTATTTTCTAAGAAAAATCTAGAAATCTTGAAAAGCATTACAAAATTACGAACATTCTTAATGACATACACAAGTTTGAATAAAATTTGGATGTAGTTTCAAATAATTCATATTTTGTTCAAAATTAGGAAAATTTTGAAAAATCAAAACATTATTAAAAATTTTAAAAATTCGGCAAAATTTATGTACAAGATAGAAAGGTGAATTTCAGAAAATCTCATATATTTCGTAGATTATGAAAAATTTCGTGAATTTTTGAATTCAGTAAAATTGAAAAACATTCAAAAATTATTAAAATTATAAATGCTTTAGACGAATTATTGTAATAGTTTGAAAGTTACAAGAGGTTGTTATTATGTTCGAAATTTCGAAATTTTCAAGATATTGAAAAAATTTCATAAATTCACAATATTGTCAGTAATTTTAAGAATATTTGAAAAATTTGTGGAAATTCAAAAAATATCCACAAACTTTACATTCATCGTCATATTTTTATTTTCTAAGAAAAATCTAGAAAACTTGAAAAGCATTACAAAATTACGAACATTCTTAATGACGTACACAAATTTGAATGAAATTTGGATGAAGTTTCGAATAGTTCGTATTTCGTTTGAATTTGGAAAATTTTGAAAAATCAGAACAATAAAAATTCAAAGACTGTGGTGAATTTAGTTTCGAATAATTCGTATTTCGTTTGAAATTAGGAAAATTTAAAAAAATCGAAATAACATTAAAAATTGTTACATTTTTACATTAAGATTTTTACATCTCGAAGTTTTATTTAAACATATTTAAACATTCTGTACAATATATTTTTTTCGCATTGTGATATACGTCGCATAAAACGTCGCATAAAAGCCGCAGGTTTGTAATGAGGAAATTAAAAGGTGTAAAATTATATTAGCAATCGCTTTCTCTTTTGATAAATTTGTGTAATCACGTAATGGATGGTTTTTTTTTTGTGATTTTATTACATTGTTCATTACATTAAAAATTCGAAACATGACATTCTAGATTTTTCATTTCTTCAAAAATCCAGACATCGAGTTCAGAAGCTGTTTCAATTTAAAGTATAGTTACAACATGTTTTACAAGTAGTAACAAATAAATTTAATGTACCTCATTTTTTGTTCTTTTTCACAATTTACGAGCTGTTTAACATCAATTTCTTTTAAATTTTTTCATTGCCCTTTTATTTTCACAAAATTATGATAGGATAGTGAAATCTGAAAAATTTATTGTTTCCTCTTTTTTCTGATTTTGTGTTCTAAATAAACAAAATATAAATTCATTCTCTATAGTGACATGTTTACGTATGAGCTTTTTTTATTTTTCCTTTTACATTATTAACATTCATTTCATTTTTATAACATTCTTTTATAATTTTTGATATTTATGATAATGTAGGTACATATAATACGAATACTGCAAGAAATTATGATAATCAAACACAAATTAACATTATCTTGATTAGGTATTTCTTGAAAAAATATAATTCTTATATCCATCTATTCAATGTATGAAGGAAATGCTGCACCAAATAATGGTTTTCAAAATGCTCAATGCGCGAAAAACTTTTGCTGGAATGAACAAGTTTCGTACCAAACAAGTACATATATATTCTACTTTCAATCTGTGAAGCAGTGTTATATACACGAAAAAAAAGTTTTTGCACTGTATATGAAAACCCAGATTTCAAAAACTGTTGGATTCGTTAGAACTAAAGTTATATAAGTATAATAATTGAATAGTTGAAACGATCAAGTTGAAGGTATGAGATTCTTTGAATTTGTAAATAAATTATTATTGTTTTAAATGTAAAAATATATTCTAAAAAATTTTAATTTTAATTATTTTATATTCATTTTTCATCATATATATAATATTTTTTTTAATTATAAAACGATTATTACTCCGATTCATGTATCATATTCCACGATTTTTCAAACTCTACAATATTCGAATAAATTTTTCTACAATCAATAAATGAATTTAAACATTTAAAATAGTCGAAACATGAATTTGATTAACTATATCTAGAATGTTGGATAGTCAAACTTGCACACAATTTTTTTTTAATTTATAAATAGACATATTCATAAAAATCTTTTTGTAGCATATTCGTCAAAATTATGACTTGTCAATATCTTAAATGCAACTAACGTTAAGACCTGGGAAACCTATGATTTTATGAAAGTTACAATTTTATTTTTTTTACCATCAAGAGTTTTCTGAATTTTTTAAATTTGTTTCCAATTCTTTAAAAGAGTTACAAAATTTTTTATGTTATTCGACAGTTTATTACTCGACATTTTTTTGTCGAAACGATGCTGAAAATTATTTCTTCTGCAATTTCGACAATAAGCGAGGTTCATTAAAAAAAACATGATTCATCAGAAAACACAAATTCTTAGAAAAACAAATTTTAGAACTTGTAATTTTTCAACTTGAATTTGATTTTTTCATTTCGTGATTTATTTGTATCATTCTCATAGGAATGGAGAGATTGTTGTTTTTTGATTGTGGAGATGTGGAGCGAGACTAAATTATGAGGAATTTCGTTTATTGTTTATTAGGTATGTAGAGTTGAATTTGAAAGATTAAAGCAAGGAATTTTTTTTGTTATTATTTATTATTATTGATCACTTTGTTGTTACTTTGTATCCGTTCTTGAAAAGGATCCACACATGGGGATTAAAACGTTGACGACACTGTACTAAATAAAGAAAAATTTTAGTGAATAATTTCAGTTGTTATTTGACCAACCAAATATTTGGTTTTCTTAAAAATAGTTTTAGTTCATACACACATATTTTGTTTCAGTCAAAAAAATTTACGTTTCTGCTAAATTGAATTTGTTTGTTCAACTAAAAATATTTTTCAGTAAAAAAAATTTGTTTGCCTGACCTAAAATTTATTTAAGTAAACCGAATATTTGGTTAGTGAAATAACGACCAAATGTTTGGTCGAGTCAACCAAATTGGTTTTTCAGTGTAGGAAAAGTCAGATCTTTGAAGAAGTGAATACTTAATGAGCAAAAATTTCACTGATGTAGATATGTAATTCCACTAATTTTTATTTTGACAGAATGAATGTTGATCCAAATTTTTTTCCTTTTTCTACTACATTTAACGAAATCCCAATATACATTTGCTTATCAATGTTAATTTTATAAAAAACAGTATATCGATATAAAGCAAGTAACATATTTGGTTGGTCAAATAACGACTGAACATTTGTTTGACTCTAGTGATTTTAATTCTTGTAAAAACCTTATAAGAAAACAAAATTCTTTAGAAGAACTTGATTTCTTATGAAGTGGCCTTATAAAACCCGTATAAGAATTTTTCGATCAGTTCTTATAAGAAAAAAATTTATTAAGATTTTGTAGCAAAAGAACTTGATAAACGAACATTTCCAATTTTTGTATTTCTTCGAATTTCAATAATTAAAATTTAATTATATAAATAAAAATTATTCTTTTCAAAAAGAAACAAATTCCTCTGAGGATTCTAAAAGATCACTTCAGAAAAAATCTAATTCTTATGAAAAATTTTGTTTTTCTGTAAGGTTTTAATAGGGATTAAAATCACTAGCGGAGCCAACCAATTTTGTTTTTCAGTGCAATTATTAAAAAATGACCAGGGTTATATCGATTTTCTAATGTATCGCAAATAATTGCTAAAAAGGGCCATGTATTACAATTAAAAGAGAAAAATTAACTATTAAGATACGTACATTTTCTTTCAGCGAAATAGAAGTATATTTGCCCTAAATTTATGACGCATTCAATATGATCTAATTTGTTAAGAGTTTCCAAATCATATTTAATTGAAAGTGCCATACATTTGAGGAAATAGTACATTGTATGCCTCTCGGAGGTACTTTTCAGTCTTAGGACGTGATAATGTGCATGATAATATCACTATTTTTCCGCCCCCGGTCCTAAAAGTTGGTTTTTCAGGCTTAGGACGAGAAAGTGACGTTATGAGGCATGTAAAAATAAACTTGTCCGCTTCTAACCTCAAAATTTGACATTTGGACGGACTTTGAGCGTAGAATCAGACAAAATTGACAAAAAGGATTTCAAGCCCCGGCTTCGCCTCAGCCAAAAACACCCCTTTCACCCAAAATGAGCGATCACGACGAGATACGAAATATACTTTTATATTTCACCAATAGCGAATATGTGTATCTTAATAATAAATATTTCTTTTTCTCCCTAATCGGCACGTAATCTTTCAAAAACATTTGTAAGAGCTTTTGTTTGAAATATTGCATCTTTCAAAAAGCTCTCAAAAGTCTTTCTAATAGGTGTACTCAAAACTTTCTAAAATCTAAAATGTCCACCAGAGTTTCACAATTACGGTTGTAGAAAGCCTTTAAAAATCTTTTCAAAAGGTTTTATTTATCTTTCATTATACTTACAAGAAACATTACGAATAGATATCTGATTTCTTTCCAAATTTCAAGCCTTTTTTTAAAAGATTTTAGCTATCTTTCAGAATGCTAACAAGTAACATTACTGATAGATACCAGAAAAGTCTTTCATAAGGTGTTAACCAGGTTTTAATAAACCTTTTATCTTCTCAGTAGGTATGTAACCTTTCAGATATATTTGTAAGAGCTTTCATTTGAAATATTGCATCTTTCAGAAAGCTCTCTAAAATCTAAAATGTCCGCTGTAGTTTAAAAATTAAAGTTTTCGAAAGCCTTTAAAACTATTTTCAAAAGTTTTCAAACATCTTTTTTTTAAATGTTTTGTAGATATTTTGATTGAAACGTTTTATAGTTGAATGCAATCAAAAATATTAATACAGAAACATTTATGAGACAGTTATTTTGTTACCTTACATGAAGGATTCAGTAATATTTCAAAATATATATTTCATACATAATATTTCTATATAAATCTTAAGGGGTTACTCTACCATTTTTTCAAGTTTAAAAAACATTAATTTTTTCATAGAAAAATTTATTGAAAATGTTCAGTCTTTTTGTGCATTAAAGAAGAGGTTTAAGACTTTCAAAAA
>JAPYZL010077093.1:0-15452 GCA_030522825.1 Platygaster orseoliae
ACCTTTTCATTAACAAAATTTTCACGGCCGGTTTAGCCCCACGACCGGCCGGATTGACCCCGCCTAGGCCGGATTAGCCCCGCTTACAGAGGTACAGTTATTGATCATTATTACCAAAACTTTTGATCGTTTGTGTAAACATTTCCAATAAAACACTAAGCTATAGGCTTGTTCTTTATAGAAGAATAATCATTATCCATGCAACCTTATAATTTGTTATTCAAAATTGAAAATGTAAAAATACGGCCGGCTTAGCCCCACTCTCCCCTACTGTATATCATTCATAATTTTGAACTTTTCATCAATCTCTAGTTTAGTCTGCAAAAAAAATGGATATATTTTCAGAAATAAAGTACACTGTATATGTGTAATGAAATATAAATAACTCACATGTTGAAGACACTGATATCACGAAGAGTGCAATTATCCAAAAAACACTAGGTCCCATTTTCGCGAAGTAAACTCAAAGAATATCGGCACCTGAATGAAATCCGAACAGGAAATCTAACTTTTATACTTAACTTCTATCGTTCTCAAGGACGACAGGCTCCTATTTCCTTAATCGTTTTTTTATTCTCAGTTTTGGTCCATCTTCATAAACATCTTAGAAATCCTCGTACTTTCGAAACACGTTTTATATCGATCTCCGTTATTAGGGGTCGTTCACACTTACGTTACGTAATTTTCAGCAAACTTTGACTCTTTCCTCCCCTTCCAACATTTTTTATTATTAGTCGTAAACTCCAACCCCCCCCCCCCTGAAAGTCGAGTCACACATACATTTTTTTCGATTTTCGAAAATAATATTAGATTTATAAAAATATTTGATAGTAATTCAATAATAATTTCATTAGGGATTGAAGTTTGAAGGTTTATTCTTAAAATTGAAGTTACTAGTACTGAGATAAAATAAAAACAAAAAGTAATGTTATGATAAAAATAGAAATGTCTACGTGCCCACAAATTGTACATGAAAAGGAAATGAAAAGTAAAACAATATTGTTAATATGCAAATTAAATTGAGTAAACTTGTGAAATTTGAAAATGAAGTTGGTCTCTAAATGTAGTGCGTGTGGGTCATTTCATGGGAGATTTAGCAGACAAAATTTTTTTTCGTCCAGAATGATTTTTTTTCAGCTCTTTGTCCGAAAATATTTGACACGTGTTTTTTTTATTCCAATATGACACGTAAAATTTCGGGGAAACAATTTTTCAAAATTAGTGGTTACGAAAAATGGTCATTTTGGATATTTCGTAACTGAAAAAGTTTTTTGTGTAAAATCAAGAAAAAATTCCCTGATGTGCGCGAGGCTCTGAAATTCGAGATTAGTCTTTCGAGAAAGTTTTGGCATGACTTTTTCATAAACAAATCGCACATTTTTATGAACGAAAAGATTTTTCAAAAAGAGATGTCTGCAGATTACAAAAATTATGTAATTTTTCTTACATGATTTTAAAATCTGAGTTTTTGTTTTGTTCATTGAATTTTTGTGAATGCTATTTTCTGCATTTTTTTATTTATTTCTGACAAAAACAATATTGTAGTTTTTCGTCAAAGTTGCGAGCGTAAACAGGTATTTTTAGATGTTTTCCATACTTTACAACGTGGTCAAAATGTAAAAATAATAAGTCTTGGGAATTACGAAAATTCTACAAAATAAACATATAGTAAAAAAAGTAAAAAAGTTGTTGGTATAGAAAATCAAAGGAAATAAACTTGAAAAATCGTAAAAACGAATTTGGTCTTGAAATGTAGTGCACATGCACAAGTCACATGGCGTATTATGTGTACAATTTTATACCTAAAAGTGCATGAACGTGTATTTTTGGAATCATACGTTTTATTTTTTACATTTTCACAAATTTATATCGAAAATTCAAGAGTTTTACAATTCTCTTTAATGAAGTTCGAATTTTCTGGAATTTTTTGCGTTTGCCACCATCACTTGCGTTTGACCTACATTTTTTTTAAATTTCGTGTCATTTTCAGTGTTTAAAAAATCTTTTTTAAATAAGTTTATACATTCGAGCTTTTATCTCGTTTATTACATTTTTAGTTATGCTGTTTCCTGTATTTTTTATTTCATTCTTGACAAAAACTTTGAATATTTCAAATAACTATAACGTGACCAAGATGTAAAATGAATAAGTTTTGGGAAACACGAAAAGACATAAAAACAGAAACAGAGAAATCATAAAAGACTCCACCTACAGGTTAATTTTGTCTGAATGAAATATTTTAAGAGAAATATTTGTAATATTCAAATAAATTTTTTTTCTTCATTAAAAAAAAATTCCAGTAATTACTACATGAAAAAACTGATTTAAACACAACAATTTTTTATTGAAATTAAGATCAAATATAAACTGTTAGATAATCATCAAGTTTTTTAAATTTGACTTGTAAATGAAGTTCGAAGACCTTAAACTCTGTTTTTCTCCACACTAGTCGTTAAGAGATTTCTTACAGGCTTCGAGTCAATATACTCTGTTCATAAAATCAGCAGTTGATAATTCTTTCTTCAAAGTTTTTATCAATCCTAGATAATTGAATTTTTTACTTTTATAAACTGTAAGCTTTGTTAAGTCATAAAAAATCTCTTTATTTGACATTGGTATTTGTTCGTGTTTGTGAAAATCGCTGAATTTTTTCGTTCAATAGTTTTTGTATGATTTAAAGTATTAGTTTAAAGCAATAATATTGCAATATGTAATGTTTAAACAAAAATTTCATCAACTCAGAATACAATAAAGATTTTTTGTTTAATCCTTAGAAAATTTCTCTCAGATGGTAAGATCTGTTCTGAAAAAACAACAACAAAGAATTTTCTTTTTTTGCATAGAAACATTTTGCCTTCTATTTTTTTCTTATCATCAAAAAAAGAAAAAAAATGACATGATTTGAAAATTAGAGTTTAAGGAATAATTTGTGTAGTGAAAAAAACCTTAACCACGATAAAAAAAATTTAAAAAAACGTAATCAACATTCAAATAGACTGGATTTCAAAAAAGCAAAAATATAAATAAACAAATATTGTCAATTCACCTGATTTTTACATCTGTTTCAGTTTCGCCGCAATTATTTTGTATAACAAAAGTTCATTACCATAAATGAAAAAATCCTTGCAAATCAATTTTTCGTTTGTATACCTTTTTATAAATAACTATTTTTTCCAAAATATTCTACACACAGATTTCGTTCATTCAAAAGCAACGAAATAATATTGCTCTTTTGAATTTACTTTACTCAGTGATAAAAAGTTATCGGTATATTTTCTCCTTGAAAACAAATGTTTTACCAAAACTTTTAAAAAAAATTATATTAGGGTAAATATCAATTTACATGGTATAAAGATCGGTACAAAAGTTTGAGTGTCATTACAAATGAGAAAAAAAAGAAACCAGTTGACCTCGAAATAAAACGAATCTTGATATAAGAGAAGAAATTCGTTGTTAGATTTTCATTAATGTGCAGATGTTTCTCGAGTGCCCAAGACTAAAATGAAGTTCTGCCGTTTTTCAATATTATCGTTTACAATTATATCAGCATTATTTGATCGTAAGTACATAGAATCTACAGTTTTTGTATTCGATGTGTTCCTCGATTCAGCAAACTCTAAACGCTAAAAAGGTTAAGTAACAAGTTACGTGATATATCGGATGATTTTTGGGACGCGTAGAATTGCATATTCGCAAGGGTAAAGTGGTTTTTCAGAAGTTTATTGAATTTGATCTCAATTTTATTATTGAAAGATAAATTTTTATAATTGAAAAAAAACTGACTTATGGTATAATTTCCAAAAACCATTAAACTACTGAGAGAAAAAATTAAGATTTAGAATTCAAAAACTGAATCAGTTTTTCGAAAAATTTTGGTTATTTATTTGAGAAAAATGCATTATTAAAACTTTTTTGAAAATCGTCTTAGACTTTTTAGATCGAATTTTCAAACATTGTATTTTTTTTTTTTTTAATAATTATGAAGCTGAAAAAACAAACAAAAAATAAGAAAATAAAAATTAAATACCCTTTGGCACTTCGGAATCAGATAATCTTTCTTCTATTTTTCGATTAACATTGGTGTTAATTGTTTTTACTAGTAAACGCCCAAGGCAATGAACATTGCATTACGCCGATAGGAAAATCAGGACAATGCATACCTTTGCGAGATTGTGGAACTTTACTGGAGCAAGTATTATTGGCGGAATCGTCGCCTCAAGTCAAGAATTATTTGAGGCATTCGCGATGTGGCGGCCCTGACAGTGACCCAAACGTCTGCTGTCCTTTGACAGGATATAAACCGCGAAAAACTTACCATCAAATTTCCACTGGAAAACCGAAAATTTTTGAATTAAATCCGAATATTGATTTTGAAGCGCGTCCAATTTTGCCACAAGATTGTGGCAGGGTGCAGTTGTCACAACGACTCGTTGGAGGAGACATTGCGGAAATTGATGAGTTTCCTTGGATGGCTTTGATAGAATACAATACACGTAATTGAACATTATTTCTCATTATACATATAAGGAAGAAATAAATGAATTCTGGAAAGTTAGCATTTTTTTATGATGTTGCAAAAAAATATGGATACTTTCAGAAATTTCAAGGTAGAAAATCTTGGGAGTTAATTGTGTATTGTTTGATTTAGAAAATTATCGGGTTTTGTAACATTGACTTTTTAAAAGAAACTTTTTTGATTCGTTTAAAAGTGAAATGGAACTTGCATACATTGGTCTGAACATTTTAATTTGTAAATTTGTTAAATGATGCTAAAGAATTGGAAATTGGAATTGAACTTTTAATTGAATTAAAAATGTTTGTTTTTTACGTCGACTCAGCACTATTAGTTGTCATGAAATGTATAAATGACTGAAAAAATTAAATGTTTTTAATCATTAAAACATGAATTAAGGAAGCAATAAAATTAATTTGCCGAATTCGAAAATGCCGTTTCTCTATGACAATTTTTTGAAACATTCAGATTCCACTTGAGAATAGCTTAAAATATCAGGATTTAAAACGTGAATGTTGAGATTTTTTATGTTTTAAAGGGAATTCTCAATTTATACAGAATAGTTCAAAATTCATACTTATTTGTTTATTTATAAGTAAAATAGAGCTTTCACACATTTAGTATAAAAATTTTCAATTTTTTATTTTTTTTGGTCTGTGATATATAAACATTTAACATTGTAAATTTGTTGAACGGTGTTAGAGCATGGGAAATCAGAATGTATATTATTTACGATGTTTAATATTTTAGGAAATTAATGATTGCGAAAATGAAAAAAGTTCAAATATATGAATTAAATTTTTTATCATTTAATTTTTTCAATTGAATTTTTTCATTTCATAATTTCTAATTCGAAATCCTAGAAATAAAACTTTCAAAATTGAGATTTAAAAAATTCAAAGTTAGGTTTGAAAATTTCAGAGAATTTTTTTGAAAAACTGTGTTATGAACAACTTCTATAAATTTTTAATCGAATCGAAAATGTTTGTTTCTTGAGATTCAGTACTATCAGTTGTTATAAAATATGTAAAGACTTAAAAAATATCGTGTTTTTAATCATTTGAAATAAAGTTTTAGAAAAAATGAAAGAATTTCATTTAAGAATAGCTAAATATCAGGATGAAAAACTTGGAGATTGAGATTTTTAGATTTACAAAGTAAAGTGCAAATTTATACAGGATTTTATGTAAAAACCGATGAATTCATGAATTCGAAAAATTTAAAACAAATCAATTTGAAATAAACCGAAGAAACTATACTGAAGATGAATTTTTAAAATATTAGGAATTATCCTAAATAATATAAAAACTGCAAATCTCATTGTGTACTTTAAAAGATAAATTTTTGAAATACATTTTAATGCAAATTTCTGAAACGTTTATTGCCAGGATCTTGAAGTTCAAAAAATGTTTCGAAAATTTTTGGTACCTTCGTGAAGGTGCATATTTTTTCTAAATGATGAAAGTTTATTTATAATATTTCCATTGATATATCCGGAAAACACCAAGAATATTAAATAAAATTTTTCGAGATCACGTACTCACAAAATTGTTTATTTTCTGAAGAATGGACATACTTGTAAATATATGGAGGGTTATATTCATTAGATACTCAACCCAATTTTACATATCATATATTTATTCTTCAATGTTTATGAAAAAAAAAATTTTAATTATACTATTATGAAAAACAAAATTTTTACTAGAGGAATTTTCATGAAATCAAAAAAATGCGAGTTTTCCAGAATATTTAAAATTTGGGGAACTCTTCAATGAATAATTTTGAATTTTCTAAGTAAACTTACTAGAGTTTTAACGATTATTAATTTAAAATAATTTATCAGACTTTATGATCCCCTCAGTAGTTTCTCGTTGAATTTTTCTTATCCTTTAATAATTGTTTGAGAATCAGAATGACTTATTCTAGTAAATTGTCTTGCAATTAATATTTATTCTCATGATAGTAAAATAATATTAAAAAAAAAAAAATTTAAAACAATGATAAGAATCATATAACAAAAAGAAATCTTATTATAAATGTTCAGATAGAAATATCGAGGAAAATGAAAATTTGGAAAATATCGATCAAATTTTTTTCTTGTCGCACTTGACAAAAATTTTACTAATACTATACCTAATTTTAGTTATTCGAAAATTAATAACTCACGTAGAATCATTTCTGGAATTTTCGATAAGTTTCATCGATTTCAACAAAGTTCTTATAAACAATCTAAGTTTCATAAAAGTTTTTTTCAATTCTGGATCGAAACAATCGTTCTATATTTTCCTTAATACCCAAAATATTCCTGAATAAACTTTCAGAAAATCAATATTACCCTTAATTTTTTAAAAACATTAAAATAAGTTTGTCGTATGTTTGCTAAAGTTTCAGGGTAATCCTGAAAAAAACCAGTATTCAAAAAATTTGTTAATCGCATTTCTGATTACTAAAAAGACCTTTCATACGGACAAATCGATTCTCATCATTGTCTTTCGCAGTTTCAGAAAGTCATTTGCTTGGATGTGGCGGATTTTTGATCAACAATCGTTACGTTTTAACGGCAGCTCATTGCGTTAACCCTCAAACCCTTCCTTTCGATTTCAAAATCAGCGGAGTAAGGTTGGGCGAGTACAATACAAGTTCCAACGTTGATTGCGTCGGTGGAATTTGTTCTGACGATCCACTCACTTTTGGCATCGAGGAAATTTTTGTTCATGAATTATATGATCACAATAGTAAACAAACACCGCATGATATCGCACTCATCAGATTGTCTAGAAACGTGGTATTCACAGACTTCATTCAGCCGATTTGTCTTCCCAAAAACGGCGATTTGTCATATAATTTGACTGTTGTTGGATGGGGTAAGTAACAAGTTTACATAAATACATAACGAATCAATATGAAATTTATGTTGAATCGTCGCAAGACATTGTCAAACAAAGTTTATTCACAATTTGGATTTTTTAATGAACTGAACTGTTTTGATAAAAAGAAAATCCTCTAGAAAATCAACAAAAATTTTTTTATTTTGAAGGGTTAGATAGAATTTTGATGAAGGAATTTTCAAATTATAAATGTTCTTTAAAGATAGTTACGGTGACCAGCAACAAATCAACGATCATGAAAATACTGCAATTTTTCGCAAGACACAGGATTTTTGTGAGAATCTAACTGGAATTTCAAGAAAAATGTTAGTATGTAACTGAATCCTAAGATAATAAGTATTTTTGATAATTGGACGTTTCAAAAAACTCATATTCTTATTTTCAAACAACAAAACTCGAAAAAACTACATGAAAAAACGAATTTAGCAGTTGCTATTTCTTGTAACAAATATTCTGTCAATTTTATTTTTGTATTTCAATTGAATATGAAACTCATCAATAATAACAAAGACATTGGAAATAACGATTGAAATTTATCTCTACTTTCATTTAGAAATTTATTTACAAAGTACTTCACTTTAGGTCATAGCCGTTCATACATAGGCTAGAAATTCTGTCGCTTTTTCCTCATGGAAAGGACAATTTTGAAAAATGTCACTCCAAAATTCCAATGTGTGAAATAATCTGGTTATTTATTATTTTCATTTTACTTAATAAAATTATTTGTGTGCTTAAGTTTGCCTATTTTATTATAAGAAAAATATTTTTTATACTATTTTCATGATATATTGATTTTTGATGATTCTATGAATCAATAAATTATCCAAATCAATTGTTTACTAAACGTATTCGATGCAAACATATCGTCGCATAGTTTTTCGTTGTGTCTAATCATTTAATATGGAATTAATTTTTTTATGTTTTAATTTAAATGAAAGTAATAATTTTTTTTGAAAAAACAAAAAATCTGAGAAATATTGTATCGAAATATTGTATATAAATGATAAAATAAGTCAAAGTTAAAAAACAGTACTACCAAAATATAGAGAAAATAAATGGTTTTACGTAAGTTCTCAACGTTTAACGAAATTCAGACTTATTTGTTTTACAGAAAAAAAACAACCACCGAAACTCCAAAATAATGTTTTCTTATTAAAAATTCTGATAATACATGTTTTGCTGGTAAAAAGTATAAAATGATAATTTTAAAGGTTGGTGTAACCCAATGAATAATAGAAAGTTCTAAAAATCTACGAAAATTTCAAAATTTTTAGAAACCTTAAATGGTAGAGTATAGAATTTCAGATATTCACATAGAAATCTATGGAAATTTAAGAAGATCTTTCGAAAATAAAAAAATGCTGTATAAATACTAAAAGTGATAAATAATCGGTGAAGGTAAAGTTTTTTGAAAAATTTAAACAAACACATACGATTTATGGAACTTCAATTTATAGAATATGAAGTTCTCAAAAGCGTATATAGCAATGGAAAAAAATACTAAAAACCCTGACAAAATCTTAGAAATAAAAAAAAAAAAAAAAGAAAGAAAAGCAAATAAAATGCAAGAAAACTATAAAACATTAACAATATAATATAATGATGAAATTTTTCAGAAATCTATGACATTACTGGACATTTGTAAATGTTTGAATTCAAGAGCATTGAATTCTATAAATCTACATAATATGTAATCTACAAACATACTTAAAATCTATTGAAATGCTATAGAATTCTCAGTTCTCACTTAATACTAAAAAATGCGACAATGACTAGTAATCTTTTAATTCTTAAAAATTGTGTAAATCACACTTTATTTAAAATTTGAAAAAAATTGAATCAAATTATCATATTCTAAAAAAACTAAAAATACTTAATGAAAAAGAACAATACTGGAAATCTGTATAAAAAGTACTGTTTACTCAAAATCAATTCTTAGACTCAAAATGTCGAAATTTTTGAAACTTTCAATACAATAATATCAAACTCTAGAGATCTATAGAGGGATCCATCGATATACTAAAAATCCATCAAAGTTTCAGAAAATACCACAAAATTTTATCGATAACGTACAATCTGAAAATTCTAGAAATCTTTGAATGAAACAAGTAAAATTCGTAAAGTTTTATTTTCTAAATAAATTGTAAAAATATTAAAATATTTTAGAACTCTAACTCTTGCAGCATCGAGTTCAAGAATAATGAATAAAAATCCATAACAGTCAAAAAATCCTTCGAGTTGTATACAAATACCAAAAATTATTGAAAAAAACCAAAAGTTTCAGAAAAAAAACCTCAACCTCAGTGACTTGAAAATCACAAAAATAAAATCCCAATACATTCAATACAAACATGAAAAATGTGAGACCCTGACTCCAAAAGTTGTATAACTTTTAAATCTCGAAATTTGAAAAATTGAAAAATCAAATCTATAAAATCCTGAAGGAAATATATTTTTCCAAAAAACCCTTACTAAAATGTATTCTGCGTACGCTCCATTGCACTGTAATTATAATAATTATATTCGATCTTGATCATCATTTGCAGGTAAAACCGAAAATGGCGAACCCTCCGAAGTTAAAAGAAAAGTCGATTTGACTTTGACAGAAAGAGAAGAGTGCCTGGAAATTTTTCGCAAAAGAGGAAGGGACTTGATTGAATCACAGATATGCGCGGGTGGCGATGGAAGAAGGAAAGATTCTTGCCCCGGCGATTCAGGAGGACCTTTGATGAGTTTACAATTTTGCGACAGTAGAAAAATTTTTTGGCAGGCTGTTGGAATAGTGTCTTTCGGAACGCAAGGGATGAAATCGGGAGTGTCTTATTGTGGAACGGGAAAACCCGGTATTTACACGAAAATTTTCAGCTACGTTCCATGGATTTTGAATAAAATTCGAAAATAATGCTAAGTGTTTCGTGACTTTCGTGTAACATCAAATACGGCAGTGAAACTTATTATATACATTACTAAACATTTGTGAATAGTTTTTTAATTATTTAATTTCACAATTCCTATTTGATCCCTTCAGAATCATTTTCACATTATGCTCGACGTTTCTAAATAATTTAATTTTCAAATTTTAAAACTCCAGAGATTTCCCAAGTCTTACATTAGTGATTTTTCAAATGCAAAGTATCGTCATTCATTGAAATAAAAACATTTTAATATAAACTAATTTTCCTTATTATTGTAAGAGCATTTATAGTTTTATTTTTTTATAAAATGAAATTAAATAAACATATTCGTGAATAGAATATTTTTAAATTCATTTAAAAATCTGCAAACACCCACGCAGAAGATTTGAAAATATATATCGAGAAGTTATATAAATTTGTTTTTCAACTGCTGTTTTTAACTTCTTATTTTAATATAAATTATTCATTATTATTCATTTTTTCTTATTATCGTTTGTAAGCAATATCATGAAATAATTATATAAATAATAAGTCGTGTTTTTTTTATTATTCTATAATATAATGTTATGTGATTATCATTTATTATTTTTTTAAAATCAAAATTTACCAATAACTATGATTGCTTACTGAAAATTGTAATGAAGAAGAGAAACAAATTAAAATTTTTTTAACCTCAATTGATATCGTAAAATACACAATAACGCAACATTTTTTCAACGCAAATATTGACAATATTTTTTTCTTCATATTTATTAACTTGGTCGTATGTTACAGCAAAATAAATAGAAAAAAAGTCCATAATTCGCCCCAGAATCGAGACAGGGCCCAAGACTAGCAGGCTTGCAATCGAAAACTCGTTTTCACAACGTACACGAATATAAAAATTATTAATAATCATAACGTGCATTCACTACTTTTCAGGATCATATTTTAATATAAAATTTATTTCATGGGACGAAAATGACAGAACTTCATCGTGAGATTCTATAAAAATACGCATGATGAGAAACTTTTTCCGAACCAACGAATTGTCGTATTCTAAAAGATGCGGAGCGTTGATAAAAATTCAAAAAAACATAGAATGAACAAATCGCATTGTTCAATGTACGCTGCTCGAACAGTTAATTGACGAGATAAATTAATGTACGAAGATTATGGTACAAAATACGGAGTTAAACTTAGATAGGTATAAAAATAGTCGCACGATATTGTCTTTGACAGAAAGGCACAATTAACATGGCACCACCAATTTTTTACCCATTATTCTTGTCTTCGTTGTGGTCGTTGTTTTTCTACCTTCTGTAGAATCGGTGATGTAGATTTTCGGATCTATCCCGTCTTCGAGGACATTTTCCCTGGAGCTTCAAGTACTCGCCATAGTCGCATTTTGGAATGGCGCATGACTCGTTTTGTATGCATCTGAAAACATGCATTTTTAAATAAGTAATTGACAAAAAATGAAATTTTTTGATTACTATCATAGTAATTACAAATACTGTAAATATTTATAAATAAAGACGCTCCGTAATAAATTGGAATCAGAAATAATATCAATCGATCCTCGGAGTCAAATAATCAAAAACCAGTAAGTAAGCACTGTTTTTGTCATTAATTATTTTTCTTCAAGCCTTCGATTTGAAAAAAATAAGTATATAAAAAATAAGAAATAATAACTATAAAAATAAATTTACGTACAATCATTAAAGACATACATCAAAAAGCCATGAATATGTTAACATTTTCTGAAACATTTACTATATCTCATCTGTGTGGTTATTATCTATTATTATTCTTTTTTCTCTGCAGTTAATTTTTATCTCATTTCTGTAATATTAATTTTGTGGTTTTTTAATGAAATAACAATAGAGCTGAGATGTCTTTGAATATTTATTTACGAAATTTCGTCTTTTGTCATCTTTGAATATTGATGGTGCAATCGTCGGTTACCTTGCGAGTGTGCTTTAAGTGAGCATTTTTTGAGCCAACAAAGGTTATACTCTGTTTCATGCATGAAAGCGCCACCAATGCAACATCAAAATCAGCGCTCGACTCCCAAACACTACGTCGCAATTAATGCATCATCGAAGCACCATCATGAAATTTATTATAATACTTTTCGTTTTATTTTATAAATGAATCTTACATGCGATCGGCGACGGAAAAGACAACTTTTCCGCGGCGGGCGCGGATGCAACCGGCGTCGTTGTCACGGCAATTGCAGTGGCATTCCCCTTTGGACGTGATCTTTGGGGTAAATTCCGAGGGGCAGCGGCACCTACTACGCATTCAAATTGTGAGATTTAAATAACATTTCGAGTTTAGCGTGCAGACATTTTTTTTTGCTTCCGTGCATATGCCACTAGTTAAACTCGATTCTACTGACGTCAGTTAACGAAAATAAAATACATGATAGTTTATCTACAAGATATATTGTTTCAGGAAGAATTATCTAAAGTTGGGAAAGAAAATAATGTTTAACTTTTTCGAATGTTTTGACACTCAAATTTTGCAGTTCATACGTCTGTATTTTTACTTTGACAAAATTTGGAAAATTTTGCTAAATTAGGAGTTGATGAATAATTACTGATCTGAGGATGCAAAAATTTATTTTTGTAGTTATTTTTTTCCTATTTCTATTGCTGCACTTCGTGTGGTGGAAATTCATGTTCTGGAAAAAACGAAGCGAAGATGAAAAACTTGAAATATATTGTAATTGGTGTACCTTAAAAATATAACTTTGTATATTAAAAATTTAAGTGGTATAAGTAATCATTTTCTGAAAAAATCATCACGATATGAAGAATTGTACAGGCTTAGAATTCAAGATTCCCGCATGATTTCATTGATCGTTTTTTATCGATACATATTATATAAATGCACTCAATTTTCTATACAACTTCAGGGGTAAAAAGTTTACGAAAATTCGCGAAATATTATAGTGAAAATATGTGACATAGAAATAGAATATACAAACGGTGAAAAAATTGTAGATTTGAATTTCGTAGTTCTCTCATTTGAAAAACTTAAAATATTGGAGATATTGATCATTCACTAATGTGACTCAATCATGTTCAAACCATTCACGAAATTTAAGTAAAATTGATGGTTTCATGTGAAATCGAAAAAATTTCACATCGTAAGTAATACATGATAAAAATACTAACAATTTTGTACGAGAATGCATAAAAATAACAAAAAAGAAATTAAAAAAGTGAATTTTACAAGTGTATGATATTTATCGAAAATCTACTTACAAAAATATAGTGCACATTACAAATAGTTTCATGTAAGTGCTTGAAATTCGAAAAAACTATTTTACTTCAACTCAAAAATAATTATCTTGGCTAGGGACAATTTTCCTTAAAACAGAATTAAAATTATTATTGCTTAGCCATAAAAACGAGATAAATAAAAATTTCGAAAGTTATTTCGAAATAGTGAACAACAAAGAAATATTGAAATCTACGAAAATACTAAAACTTTAAAAAGCGTTGAGTACTAAATCATCGAATTCTAGAAATCTGCACAGAACTTACTAAAAATATCAATAAATAATTGAAATTATGTGTATTAATACTGAAAAAATACGAAAAATACTGAATGTGTGTAAAAAGACTAAAATATACTAGAGTATTCAAAATATTTACGTAATCAAAATTTAGTTATTTATATACTTAATGTTTGTTTGTAAGATACCAAAATAGACCAATAAGAAATTTATCTAGAATCTAGTAAAATTTCATGAATCACAAAATTTTTTGTAACGTTTTTACGTAAATTCCACAAATTTACAAAATATTCCAAATTTTTATTTATTTTTTTTTCAAAAATCTATATAAATATACCGAAATTTTTCAGAACTCTGATTCCAAGAACTTCAAATTCTAGAAATATATAAATCAATCCTTAAAAAAAATTAAAATCTTTGAGAACCTTGAATTGACAATCGAATTCTACAAATTTATACAAAAACCCATAAAAAAACTATAAAATACTCCAAGTTTTACAAAAACTGAAGAAATATGAAGAATACTAATACTATTTAAAATAAAAACAAATCGTAAAAATCTTGATCGAAGCACATCGACGAAAAATTATAGAAATAAAAAATGCCTAATTAGTGAAATGCCTAATTATAGAAATAAAAAATGCCTAATTTCAAGATATCTTAAATTTGAAAAATTGAAAAAGTGCACTTTAGAAACCGGATCGTCAAAGATTAAATTTCATAAAATTATATTTTCTAGAAAAACCTCTACAGAAAATTTTTTTTGCCTACGCTTCTGTCTTGTACTAATTGTAAGAGCATAGATCTTATAGTACATGGATTGCGCCTCGAGGCTTTTGATCTGTGCCAACATCTGGCTATGTTGCTTGGGCCCATTTCAACATGGCGGCGGCATGTGATATCGGTCAAAACCGTCAAAACAATAATAAAAGCGAATAAGTGCTGCGTTTTTTTTATTCAGTTTCATCGGAAATTCAGACATTTAAAGCTGCATTGTGAATTAAAACAATAAATCTTACATTATTATCATTATCATAAGCTTTGAAAACTTTTCATGTGCAAATTCAAAGTAAATATTTCATTGATTCTCAGTGAAAATTTTATGAAAAACGTCATTAAAAAAAAGTTAATTCATACAACAAAAAATATTTATAACCTTCCTTAATAATATGATGAAAATGTATAAAATATGAAATTAAAATTTCGTCTAATATTATTTTATAATATCTCAGATGAAAATATTTCAATTTTTAGAAGAGTGCGAAACAAGCATTTTCAACAATTAATTTAATATGTGTATTTCAATTAAAGTTAACACATTTACGCAATTTAAAGTATTTTTTCGTGTAATTAATTATAATAGAAAAATCAAAAACAATGTTATTCTCGAGGATTGCTTTCGCGTATATTCGTAATCATGAACATTATTTCTTCCAGTTGACTTTTTTCCCATTTACTGACGTAAAAACAAATATTGCATTTTTCTGGCACAAATTCATGTATAAATTGCACAAAAAGAACCACATATTTGCACGCTACTGAGCTTTGTTTGGGCGATTTTAGAGTGCGTTTCATCCCTGGTGGGCCCAAGCAACATAGCCAGATGTTGGCACAGTCTGATCTATGGA
>JAPYZL010077126.1:0-10594 GCA_030522825.1 Platygaster orseoliae
CATATTTATACATTAAATACATATTTATACATATTTATATTACATATTTATACATTTATACAATGTATAAATATGTTGAGTAAAATCTCCCGTTTTCGGGATTTCGCATATATAGATATACCGTCGACGCGCTCCGAAAACTAGCAACACTGTACTGTATTACGAATAAAAGGCTCTTTTTCAAAGCAATAAAATTTTTTCTCAGTTTACAACCATCTCCTTATCTTGAATAAAAAACTTGATGAATCTCACCGGTTCTCTTTTCATCTTGATGAACCCACGTCTATGAAGAATATTTATTTGATGCAAAGTCGACAAATCTTCCGACTCAATCACATTTCGTTGATTTTGATAAGATTTCGGTTTCTCTGAAATCGTTTAATAATTTAATCCTTGTCATATGCAATGATATGTAGACGTATTCAATGTTTGTAATTCATAACTTTTTTACTTATGTACTTTACCTCTGTAATTATTCGTTTCTTCCATATCTCCTTGAAATCCAAACCAGTCATTACATTCTCCGTTTTGAGATCCCTTGACGAGTAACGCTATTTTGTCCTCGCCATATTCACCAGATGATAGCTCAATAACTAGAAAAAAATTGTTATAAAAAGGATTTGCTGTATCAGCAAAAAATGTGCTACAATTTTTTTGCTTTCACTGCAAATCTTCACTTACTGTAATCTGCAGGACTGTGAAACTTTGGGCAAGGCAGTTTCATGTGCTCCAAGTATGGAACCAAGGATTCGGTCGAGCCATGGTACACGCATTGCCCTTTTGCTAGGACATAAGCCTGAAAGTTTTTTTGTTAGTCACTTTTATCATTGAATGATTAAACTGCAATTACTCACATTATCAAAAATACGGAATAAGGTCGCGCTAGGTTGATGAATGGTGCAAATTATGGTGCGCCCTTTGACTGCGAGCATTTTCAGTAACTTCAAAACACGCCCGCAAGATGAACTGTCGAGTCCTCTAAAAATTGGATTAATTGCATCAGAAATGTTGTTGTTAATGAGGTTGTTAATTAAGGAAGTGCAAATTTACGTAGTGGGCTCGTCGAGGAAAAGCACAGTAGGGTCGTTGACTAGTTCCAGAGCGATGGAAAGTCGCTTTTTTTGGCCCCCGCTCAATTTGCTCGTTCTCGTTTTCGCGTGCTTTCGTAGTCCCAAAGATGTCAATATTTCCTCGACCTACGGTTTGTATGATATTTTTACAAGGTCAGCATAATCCCGGAAAACTAAATACACTCATCCTTCGATATTTGTCCCTTCGAAATGGGCCAGTGAAAAAAATTTTTGTTTTCTTTCGCCGGGCGCTCTGTCAGAGAATGTTTTATTTCTAATAGAGTGACTAATTATTGGGCCCACTCAGGTGGAAAATACAGGGACGTGTCGATTGTGTCGACTGTGAAAACCTGATTCACCTTGGAGCCACACAGTCCTAAACAAACATTCGAAAATGGCCGAACAAAACTGACAGAGGGACAAATATCGAAGGATGAGTGTACCTCCAGATTCAACCCAGATTTGATGCAAGATTTTGATAGGCATCGATCAATTTTTTATCTGATCTACGACCACGTAACGCTTCAAATTGTGACCCAGATTTTTGAAACCAAAGTTATGTTCCAGACTGGATCGATTTCTGATCAAAATTTTTGAATAACAATTTTTACTTCATTCGATCAAATATAAATCGAATAATAATAAAAAATGTTGTTGCGTCTCTTTAGATGTTTTAACAACTGTTACAATTTAGAAGCATTAATGCTCAGAATAATGTTATTTGGTTCACCCTTTTGTCTTTTTCGTGACGTGGTACGTTGGTTCCCATTTTCAGGTCGGCGGATATTCGCATGTTTTCCAAGACAGTTAAGAGTGGCTGCAGTCGATCGTCCTGTGTAATGTATGTGCTCGATCTGACATTTGGAACACAACATAAGACGTTCATGTCATTTATACACAGTTCAGTAACTTTTTCTGAATTTTTTCCCGAATTTTTCAGAAAATTGACCATTCCGGGTCGATTTTTTGCGTCGAAAATTGCTGTTTCCCGAATGGTCGTTTCACAAAAGCTCTTTCGCAGAATTTTTTCGAAAGATAATCATTATTACAGTTGAATTCCATGTAAAGTTCTTATTACACGACATTTTCTTGTAATACAATGACGTGAATTCACCCTAAATGACCAATTTTCGTAAAAAAATTCGAGAACAAATAGAATACATGTCAACTTTTGAAAATTAACAAGTTAACTACAATTTATTTCAATTTATAAAATTATCAACCATCTCTGTACGATACAATATTTTTTAATTTTGAATAATTAGAAGGGTACTCGTCGGTTTTTCTATTTCAACGTAATTTTCAAAATTTTTCAATATCCACAAAGTCAATGAATTTTTCCGAAATTTTACCAATTTTCTATTTGAAACGTCAAATATTTGATGAGAATTTATTTAACTCATTAAGATTTTCTGTAGTTTTTTTAAACTTTTCAAATTTTTCAGATTTAAATTGAAAAATAAATAAACATGATGCATATTACGAAGAAATAAGAATGCAATTTACAAAATCTGTGGAAATTTTTTGAAATGCTACAAGTTTTTCGAATTTTGTAGAATAAGTATTCAATGTTGTTTCATTTTTCAAAATCTTTGATATTTCGAATGTTATAAAATCTATTTACCTTTCCCAATTTTACGTACATTTGTTTAACTTATTGAGATTTTTCGTAATTTTTTGTTACTTCTCGAGTCTAAAATGTATATATTATAAAGAAATATGATAATGAACACAGTTTGCAAAATTTATGAATACTTTCTGAAATGTGTCAAAATTTTCGTATTCTAAAAAATTATCGACAACCTTTGAATATTCAATATTTTTTAGTTTTCCGAAATTCTCAATATTTGAAACATAATAGAAAGTATTAATACTTTTTAAATTTTACGAAAATCTGTTAAAATTATCAAGATCCCTCATAATTTTTGTAATATTTTCATTAATCCAGATTTTCATTCAAAAATGAAAAAAAAAGAAATACGGCAAGAAACTCAATTTAAAAAATTTATGAAGAAATTATTCATTCGAATTTTATGCAATTATTGACAATCTGTGTGATTTTCAATGTTTTTTGACTTTTCAAAATTTAAATAAAAAAAAAAAAATATAATAATAACTACATTCCACAAAGTTCATGCACATTTTATAAAGTCCTACAAATTTTTCAAATTAGAACTACTGAAAACCTTTCAAAATTTCAAACAAAATACAAATTATCATTCCAGCATACTGTCCAAATTTTCTCAAAACTTCCAACTCATTTAAATTTGTTCTAATTGCCAAACACTTCTCAAGTTTTTCATATCATCATTGAATAGCTAAAAAAACATTCTCCATATTTCGAAATTTTTTAGCGATTCGCATTGTGTCTCTCTTCCTCTCATCCAGCTACCGTTCTACTTGTCTCTGTTGCACTACAGTGATTTACAACCCACCCGCAAAAATCGCGTTCTACCACCTCAGAAAATTTTTGATCTTTATTATTCCAAACACATTCATTTATTCCAACATTTTTCTAGTGCTCTATAAATTCCAATCTCACTTTTTACCTTCTGAAAGAGTTCATGTTTCGTTCTTCTCCATTAACGCACACTGTTCCTTCAATACCATGTATTCTGTAACCGGAAAGAATATCCAACAAAGTAGATTTTCCAGCTCCAGAAGGGCCTAAAATTGCAGTCATCTGCTTCGCCGGAAATCGTCCATGAACACCACGAATTATCGTTTTTGTTTCTATAAACAATCTCAAATCAACTTTGAATAAACCCTTGCGAAAAAATCCTACTACCAGTAAGATTTTTTCGCAAGGGAAGCGTTTCCAATTGTCAAAAAAAAGAAGATATAAAGATACACATGTGACGTGCCGCCTGAAAATATCCCTTATGCCCCTCTTGCATAAGGTCTTTTTTCTCGCTGCGCGTCACATATATTTTCTTCAAACTTACCTTTTCTGAATCCTAGTGAAACTGTGAAAGTGACGTTGCTGAAGTTAATGTTTATAGTTTCATCCTTGTGGGTTAAAGTGAAATCATTATTCCAAGGCTTCTCACCATCATGATTGGCTTGATGCTTCTCATTATTGTCCAAAGCTTCTGGCATCATTTTTGAAACAGTTTCGTACGATTTTCTCGCTCAATGTTGTCTACAATTTTCCCAAAATTCGTGGACATTTACATTCTTTTTACAATTTACAAACTCTTCATTTTTTTATTTCAAAATTCGGTACTTTTAAGCACCGCAGATACAAGTGTGAGATCGAGTCCTCCATGATGCCCTTGACGCACAATGTACTATTCACTGTTTTAGAACTAACAAGTAGAACTGTTTTTTGCAATGTTGTTTACTGTTTCACAATTATTGTTGTACTGAATTCGAGTAATGTGTGTCTAACTTCGAAAACGGGATATTTGTTAACCTTCACACAAACCATGCGTATGTATGAGCTACGTTATCTGTTAGCATTAACGCTTCCATAGCTATCTCAGTCCGAGACACCTTGAAATATTTTCTTTTTCAACGAAGTTATTTTAACTGCTTATTTTATATTCCCATTTTAATAAATAACAAATTTTATATTTATATATGTTTTTATTTCATATGCAAGCACCAATTGAAATTCCAAAACGAAAGTTTTTTTAGTTTTTGTTCTAACAATAAGTGAAATTCATAAGACCTTAAACTTCATCTTTAAAACATCCACACCAAACTATTTCTGTCTTTGCAAGTGTAGTTCACGACTGTAAAATTCAAAAACTGAAACAAGAGCTTGGTCTTATCGATCTCCCATACGCCAATTTAATAAAATTGATATAATTAAGCAGTTACACTTTGTTGAATTTTAGTTAATGTAACTTTGTGTAAAATTACTTAATAAGGGAACTTTTAAATGATGGAGTTAAAAGTTGTTAAAGAATAGAAAGTTATCGATCGTTTTCTGTTGCGCGCTTCACGAGTTAGACCAAGTTCGAATAGTATAGTCTTTCAGTCAAATAAAGAAACGTTTTTTGTTCAGATGTGAATTGTAAAAGATAACACCCTATTTTTCGAGTATTCAATATTTTTCATGACGATAACACGTGTTCCATTAATTTTGAGATAAATTTGAACGTACGCTATTTAAAAAAAAAGTGAACGATTTGCAAAAAACTATTTATATTTATTGATAAACTATTTATTCATAACTCGGATAAAGATGAAATGTTATGTATTTATTCTAAACATTGTCTTAAAATAATGAGCAGAATTTTGGTAACGTCTTTTAGATATTCTTTATTTTAAAATTTCTTAAGACTTGTGTCTTTTTTGTAGTGAAAAAACAGAACTTTGAGATATTGATAAAATGAAATGATATAAAAATAATGTCAACTCAGGACTCACATCTTGGTTTTCTCAAAAAAATCTTACGAGTGATAGGTTTCTTGCCTCATCAATCCAAGTGCTACAGATTGTTCGCTTATACTTTTCTCGCAACTGTCAATGGTTCAGCTTTAATATCTTATGTGAGTGCACGAAAAATCAAGCTTTTGTTAGAAAAATAAGACTTTCTTGGTCAGCTTTCTATTCATCGATATTTTCACGCTCTTTTTTTACAATAATTCAAAGTAAAAGAAACGCTGAGAAATAGTAACAGTAGGTGTGAAGATTTTGTGTATGTGTTGTGTATAATTAAGAATAATTTCCTTCTGACAAAATTATTTTCAACGATGTTGCGAATTTCGAATTTTTAACGTTATTCAAAGTATTTAAACTTTACAAATTTTATGAAAATTTGTTTAACTCATTAAGATTTTCCGTAGTTTTTCAGATTAACATTAAAAATTAATAATCATGATACATATTTTGAAAAAAAATGTGGAAATGAACGCAATCTACAAAATCTGTGGATGTTTTCTGAAATTCTACAAGTTTTTCGAATTTTATAGAATTATGGAAAAACTATCAAAAGTTCATTGTTTTTTCATTTTTCAAAGTTTTTGACATTTCGAACGTTATAACAACTGTTAAACTTTCCAACTTTTACGAGATTTTGTTATAACTTACCGAGATTTTTTGTAATTTTTTATTACTTTTCTGGTTTACTTAGGTTTTTATTAAAAATGAAGAAAAAAATCATCATGCATATTATGGAGAAACGTGATTATGAACAGTTTGCATAATTTAAGAATATACTTTCTGAAATGCCACAAAGTTTTTGTATTCTAAAAAATTATCGACAACCTTTGAAATATTCAATGTTTTTCAATTTTCCGAAATTCTCAATATCTGAAGCATTATAGAAAGCCTTAAAAACTTTTCAAATTTTACAAAAATCTGTTAAAATCATCAAGATTTTCCATAATTTTTGAACGATTTTCCGTTTGCTAGATTTACATTCAAAAATGAAAAAAAAATAAATAAATAAAAAATACGGCAATGAACTCAGCTTAAAAAATTTATGAACAAATCATTCCTTCGAGTTTTATAGAATTATTGACAATTTTTGTGATTTTTACTATTTTTTGACTTTTCAAAATTTCGTAAATCTTCAACACCATGAAAATTAAAAACAATTTTTCATATTTTTATTAAAACTTCAAAAACATAATCATGCACATTTCGAACAAAATATGGAGAAATGTGATTATGAACAGTTTGAAAAATTTTTGAATATTTTCTTATATGCCTTTCATATTCAATGTTTTTCAATTTTCCGAAGTTCTCAATATTTGAAGCATTATAGAAGGTATTCAAAACTTTCTGAATTTTACAAAAATCTATGCTACAATCATCAAGATTTTTCATATTATTTAAACATTTTTCCGTTTTCCAGATTTACAAATTTTTTTAAAATTTGTTCTGGATTTCAACTCAATAAAAAAAATTTATGAAAAAATTATTCCTTCGTATTTAATACAATTATTGACAATCTTTGTGATTTTTACTATTTTTTGAATTCTCAAAATTTTCTAAATCTCAAACACCATGAAAATGAAAAACAATAGGGAACTTGATTCGAGAAAAATTTGTAAATCCACTTTAGATGTAAACTAAAGAATAAAAAAAAATGAACACGTATTTTTTCTTTTTTTGATAGATTGAAAATTACCGGAGATTTAGAAGTTTTAAAAATATAATGTGACGTCACCGTCCTTATGAAGACAAAAGAATCTGATGTCAATAGATCTTGACGTCACACCTCACCCCCACTCTAGATTTTTAAAACCTCTGTATCTTCTGCAGTTCTCAATGAAATAACAAATGAAAAAATACGTACCAATTTTTTTTAGTTATCTAACAGGCGTATATAATAGAAATTTTTCGATGAGTTCCCTATTCTTCAGATTTTTTTAAAACTCCAAAAATATAATCATGAACAGTTTTGAAAGTCCTAAAAAATTTTCCAATCCTTAAAACTGCTAACAACCTTGGAAAATATGAAATAAAATACAAGTTATTATTCCAAACTATCAAAAATTGAGGGCCCGGAAATGAAAACGATGGGAGCGCTCAGGGTTGCCAGGTGGCCCTTTATTTTCTCATTCTAGCGTCAAACAAGACGTAAACTTGTCCTTGTCTTTCTGGCCAATACTGGCAACCCTGGGAGCGCTCGATCTAGTAAGTAAGGGAGGGGGAGTACCGCGAAGATCCGATCAAAAGGACGACGAAAACGAAAATTTTCAAAAAACTTCTTTTATTTAACTCGCCATAACTCCGGAACTAGGTATTAGAATTGAATGAAATTTGAACACATGATTCTTCTTACTTTAGCGATGCTCTCAAAGTGCATAAAAACTCATTGACATTTTTTAATTATTGTTAAAATAACAATAAACAATGATATTAAATATTTACTCAAAACCTCGAGATTTTCAAAACTTTTATTTACAAGTTTGCTTTATATTATAGAGCAAAGAAGTCTCCATAAAAATTTAAATTCATAATAAAGAAAACTTGTAAATAAAAGTTTTGAAAATCTCGAGGTTTTGGGTAAATATTTAATATCATTGTTTATTGTTATTTTAACAATAGTTAAATAATGTCAATGAGTTTTTCTGCACTTTGAGAGCATTGCTAAAGTAAGAAGAATCATGTGTCCAAATTTCATTCAATTTTAATATCTAGTTCCGGAGTTATGGCGAGTTTAAATAAAAAAAGTTTATTGAAAATTTTCGTTTTCGTCGTCCTTTTGATCGGATCTTCGCGGTACGCCCCCTCCCTTACTTACTAGGTCGAGCGCTCCCGCCGTTTTGCTTTCCGGGCTCTTAATTTGTATAATCCATCAAAATTTTTTCTAATTTTCAAATTCTTCTCAAGCTAATTAAATTATCATTGAAAAAACAAAGAAACATTTTGACCATTTTCTTAACCATATATACATATATTTTTTCAGACAATATATATGTGCAGTCACCTTGATGACATCGACATCATCATACCTGCAATACCTTGGTTGATATCTCACGCTTTTACAATATCCTGTCAACTGCAGATGTTCATTATGTGGAATATAGTACGCCATTGTCCGTACTCCAATAAACACAAACTTTGACAATACTTTTAAATTCACTCTGAATTTTTTTCTTTCATTTTTTTTCTGTCATTACAGTATTCACAATTAATGGACGAGACTTTCAATTTATCAAAAACATTCAAGTTCAAACAAGAACAGCAAATCATTCGTAATTTAGTGGATAGTAAAGAAACTTTCATGAAGTTCTTTTCAGGTAAGATTAGTAAATAAAATACATTGTATTTTATTTATTTATTATTCAAGGGCTAAAAAAATTCATTGAAATTTCAGCTACTTACGTGCTCGACACAATATTTTATTTAACGCGAATGTATATGCCACAAATTCTCGATACGTTAAAGCCAACGAAAAATCATCGCAAAATCATATTTCCATTCGCCGCTGAAACAATGTATATTTTAGGGATAAAAAATATACACCTTATGTGCTTATACAGCTGTGCACTTTTGTTCACTTGTCATTCAGTTGTTGTAGGCTTTTTTAACACTACCGGGTCATGGCTGAGTTATATTTTTGGATTCTTTCATTTACTAATGTATACATTGTTTTTCAATTCCTGATTCCAAGATTTCTGTTACTCGAAAGTTATGTTCGCTTATTTTTAGTAACTCAATGCGCAAAGCAAATGAAGAACGACCAAAAAGTGGCGACCGCAGAGTTGATGCATATCTATTTCATTATGTCAAGCTTCATAATAACTTGATAAGGTATATTTAAGGTATGTTCATTAAATTTGTGACATTGAAAATAATGTTAACATTTTTTACTTAAGATATAAGGAACAAGTACAGTACTACTTGCGTCCAGTAATTGTAATGGGCATGACAGGACTCATTCTATTGACGTCTAGTGCTCTTTATTCGGTGAGAATCGCAGTGATGAAAATGTATTGAACTGATAAATAATGTTCATAAAATTATCAGTCGCTACTTAAAAATGAAGACAACAGTATATCATTCGATAATATTTTGATGATAATAATAGGATTCAGCGGAATGTTTTTAGTTAATTTGATGGGCGAATTCATCAAAACTCAAAGTGAATATCTTCTGTGTAACTGGTAAGAATTTTTAGTGATAAGAGTAAAACTGGATTTAGACGAAGCTAATGTTTGCTAATATTCAAAAAATTTTTTTGTTGTTTTTGGGGAAAGAGAAAGTGCAGTAAAAACAGTGTAGTAATTGAAATTTGTAATTTTCAATTTTGTGGTTGTAAGTTGTAGAAAACGGTAAATTTTTGATATAGATTTCCAACGCTTTTTTTCATATTTGCTGAGTATTAAAATAGTTTGGATTATTTTCCAGTATTTTTATAGATTTCAGTAGATGTTTCTAAAATTAAGTGTTCTACTATAAACATGAGGTTTCAAGGGTTTAAACCTCTCCCGAAATTCGAGACAAATTCATTTTTATTTCACAAAAAATAGACAAAAGTTAAGATGATAAAAAAACAACAATACTGAATTATAAAAATGAGAGAAATTCGAATTAGGTTCCGAATTTTTAATTTTTCTATCTCAAAATAACAATTATTCTGACTATAAAAAAAATGTTTCTTAAACTAAATTATAATACGATATTCAGCCAAACATTTCCTATAAGAAAACGGAGGGGAAATTTTTTTTTCAAATAGTTATTAATGAAAAAAGACTGAAATCTAAAAAAATTCTAAGAATTTAAGAAACTTTGAAATTTGGATGTGAAGTTCAAAAACTTAGACAGAATTAATAAAAATACCAGAAAATCTTTCGAGTCATACAATTTCTGAAAAATAATAAAAGTTATTGAATTCTATGAAACAATTACGTTTTTGAAAAATCTGCACAAAAAATCTTATAAATACTGTAAAAATAAGAAAATTTAAAAGATATATACAATTGAGGGCCCAGAAAGCAAAACGCTACGGGAGCGCTCGATCTAGTAAGTAAGGGAGGGGGCGTAACGCGAAGATCCGATCAAAAGGAAGACGAAAACGAAATATTTCAATGAACTTTTTTTATTTAACTCGCCATAAC
>JAPYZL010077159.1:0-12707 GCA_030522825.1 Platygaster orseoliae
TCAAATTTCATTATCCTATAACAGATGGCGCAACTGTTCAACTCTACTATTACCCCTTGTCGATAAGGCCAGAAACTTTTCAAATGACCCTCGTAGTTGATTCTAGGCACTCCTTGTCAATTATCAATCAAATTGTGAAGAAAATTTTTCAATCCATAGGAGCCATATGGCTCCTATGGCTCCTATGGCTTCTATGGATTGAAAAATTTTCTTCACAGTTTTTGTAGTTTAACGGAATTTTAAAAAATTTCCACAATTCACGAAACTTATCGACATTTTTTAAGATTCTACAAATTTTTCTAAGATATTTATTGAATTATATTTTCTACGGAAACTTTCAATTTTTCAAAGTTTTGAGGAGTTGTTGATTTTTATTGAAAATTATTATTTAATACTAATCAGTAAAAAATACAATATCTGAAGTATTTTTTACTATTTTCTAATTCTTTAACAATCTTATGCTGATAGTATATATTCAAGAAGGGAAAACCAATTGTTCGTATAGTTCATATTATATTTAAACATTTTTAAAAAATTTCAGAATAATACATTAACAATGAAAAAAAAACTAAAAAAAAACATGAAAATATTTTGCGATATGCAAATTTTTCAGTCGAGAAATTTTTAGTATTTTATTTCTTTATAATAAAAGACGTTTTTCAAATTTAATCTCCTCTCAAATAATTTTTCCATCTAAAATTACTTGTTACTAATGAATTATAAAAAAAACTTTATGATTGAATCATTTTTGGTAAAGTTACAGAAATTATAGAAAATAAAGCTAAAAAATAATTACCGAACTTTTATGTAAAATAATCGTAGTTGCCAAACAATGGAAGTCGACAAACAAAGATTATTACTAATTGTGGTTAATTATACTAATTTGTTATCAACAAAAAATTGAGGTAAAAATCTAATAAAATGCCGAAATTATTAGGTTGAAAATTCCTTGTTTTTTTCATCTACGTGATTACAAAAAAATTAAGTTTAGAATTTTTTTAATGGTAAAATGGAATCTCGCCGACAAAATGAAAAAAAAAATAACAATCAGAGAATTTTCAACTGAAAAATTGAATTATAAAGAAAAATTCAAATATGTGGCAATTAGGAAAAGTCAGTCTTAAAACCATTATTTCGAAAATTTTCTACGGAAAAAAAAATATTTATCAATTCCAATATAGATGCTACAAAAAAATGTTCAGCCAAAAAATAACACACACTCATAAACTGAATAACCTGGATGATTAAAAATGAAATAATCATAAATGAATAATAATAAAATAATATATAATATATAATTTATAAATAATATATAATGTATATAAATAATATATGTATTTATTATATTATAAATAAATAATAAATATAAAATAATAAAACAATACACAATGTATAAATAATGTATATGTTATATATAAATAATATATAATTTTTAAATAATATAATAATATATAAATAACGAATAATAATAAAAAATGAATATTTTGTAATTTCAGGGAAAAAATGTATGAAATTCATTAAAAATAACACGAGAATAAAAATCAAAACAAAAATCATCCCAATTTCCAAAATGTCACACGATATTTAGGATCCCAAATTATTACTAAATAAAAATAAGAGAGATTATTACTAAATGTGATTATTATTGATACTTACTTGTTTTTAAAAAAATTAAGGAAAACATCTAATACAATTTCGAAAGTTTCAGGTTCAAAATTCCTCGCTTTTTCCATTGACATGATTACAAAAAAATTAAATTTAGAATTTATAAAGAGAAAAAAATCAGTTTCAAAGCCATTATTTCGAAAATTCTCTACGAAAAAAAAATAATTAAATAAATAAATAATTTATCGATTCCAAATAAGATGCCACGAAAAATTCTCAAGCAAAAAAAAACATACACACAAACTGAATAACCTGTATTATTTGAGAAAAAATAACCATTGAACATTTTGTATTTTCAGGAAAAACTATGAAATTCATTAAAAATACCTCGAGAGTAAAAATCAAAACAAAATTCATCCCAATCTCCAAAATATCCCACAAATTCCAATCTCTGGAAATCTTCCCTCGACCAAGTCTGAAGGACATCGTTAAATTAAGTTTAAGTAGTTGAAGAAACTTGTCTGCTGGCAGACTGGCTCAGGGAGTACCCCCTGTAGGACTTGGTGAGAAATGAAAATGCGAATCAGCATTGATTAATGAGGAAAAGCCGACACCGTGCAATGAGATTCGTTAGCGGTGCGTGCAGGGCTGCCAGCAGACGGCCGTGACCCTTAATTATTATTCCCTCGATTCCCTGCACGTTTCCCTGCGCGATTCCCACGATCCTGGAACGCCGCCGGATCTTGTGCCTCACTCTCCCCCCTCTTCACAAACCTTAATGTTTCATGATTTTCTGGAATCCGCGCACCTCGCACGCCATAACTTATTTGCCATCAAGGCCTTCACTCCCTTCTAATCAGTGGAAAATCAGTAAAATTCACTGTTACTTCACTATTTTGCAAAAAAGCCGAATTGAAACAGTGAAAAGTCGTTTCCATTATTATTTTATGTGTATTATTTTATTATTTAATTATCAGTAATTTTTTAACTCATGTTCAGTGATTTTCACTGATTCAGATTTAAATAATGCACTGAAAAATTGAAACAAAAAATATTGTACAATAAAAAAAAAAATTAATTCAAGTAAACAAAATTGGTTTTTTAGCGTGACACTCAAAAATTCAGGGCTCGAAATCCCGTTTGAAGAGAATTGATTTGTATGAAAAGGTGTCTCGTGGGCAGTGAACTAGGAGCTGTTGAAGGATATGGCTCACGAGAATATGCCTGATGGGAATAGTGAGAGTTGTATGTACATGCATAATACAGTCGGGGGCAGGAACGCGATACACGCGTGACAAACAAAAGAGCCGGCTCGACAATTGAAAAGTCTCATTTTTCCTGACAAAGAGCCCAACAAGAGATTTGCTTCTGCATGCAGAGCAAGCTCGTCGCGTTCTCGACTTGACATTCCCTCGCATCTGTAACTAGAGTCGTGCGTACAATAATTGAGCGTATTACGTACGATGCATTTGATTGTTGTGCTTATCGATATACACGATCATTATTCATTGTTTGTCTCGGTTGTTACTTTTATCAGTATAATTTACTCGGCGCGGAATAAGAAATTAATTTTATTTAAGGTCGTGTGGAAAAGGCTACTTTTTTACACTTTGTTGAATAAAATAGGTATAGTCCTTGATTAGTGTGGGAGAATTTTTTTAACGAATCTGAAACTTAACAGTGTCTTGCAAAGTGTCTTGAATAGTGGCTTACAACTGTTTTAAATACTCTTAACAGTCTCTTACAACTGTCTTAAACACTATCTTAACAGTGTGTTGAAACTGTCTTGAACACTATCTTAACAGTATCTTACAATTGTTTTGAAAACTGTCTTAACAGTGTCTTACAACAGTCTTTAACACTGTCCTAACAGTGCCTTGAATAGTGTCTTACAAAGTGTCTTAAACAGAGTCTTACGTTCCTTGACATATGTCTTATAAAGTGTCTTGACATGCGTTGTGTTATGTTAGTTAGATTAGGTTAGGTTAGGTTATAAAATATAGTCCTTGACTAGTGTGGAACAATTTTTTTTACTTATTTGAAACTTAACAGTGTCTTACAACTATCTTAAACACTCTTAACAGTGTCTTACAACTGTTTTGACCACTGTCTTAACAGTGTTTTAAAACTATCTTGAACACTGTCTTAACAGTATCTTACAAATGTTTTGAAAACTGTCTTAACAGTGTCTTACAACTGTCTTGAACACTGTCCTAACAGTGTCTTAAAATGTGTCTTACAAAGTGTATTGACATGCCTTAACATGCGTTGTTATATGTTGGTTAAGTTAGGTTAAATAACACTATGCAACACAAAATTTGAGCTGGGAAAATGATAGCAAAAATGGAATCTAGACCGCATTTTAAGATATACGTGTCTTGGGTTTTTTTGGATTAGCTCTCATAAACGAGTTAATCAACGAATATTTCTATTTTTTTTCTCATTTCAGCACATTGCACGAGTTGGGCTGTCTCTCTCACACCTTAAATGTTAAATGAACAACTTTATTGAGCTAATCTAGCGAAATCCTGAGACACGTGTGTCATCAAATGTAGTTTTGATTCTTTTTTTGCTAATTTCATGCCAGCTCATTTTAGTGACTTGAATTTTGTTGCACAGTGTAATTTATTAAAAAAAAAAAAACTTTTCCACAGTAGTGAAGAAATATGCTAATTGTATACACCGAAAATTCGATTCGGTTGTCATAAACAAATTTTCAGTTCAGACAAAGAAATTTATTAGACTGTAGCAAGATTCGTTTCCAGGGGTTCAAAACCTTCCCAATATTAGGATAAAATAAATTGTTATTTCATGCAAAAAAAAAATTGAATAAGTAGACTTCAAAATCGATAAAAATACAAGCAATAACTAAATAATTCGATGACTAAATATATTGAGAAAAATTAAGTAATCGATACAAATGTGTATAAAAAAATGAAAATAGGTGAAAATGATCGAGAATGTACTTATTGAAATTAAGACTACGTAACAAATGGTATTCTATTCTCAAATTTAAATAGGATTCAGGATTTTTGATTTCACTAACTCAAAAATAACAGGATTCTTGTTTCAAAAGGATTATAATTATGAATGTTTAGTTTGGAAAACGTAGAAAAAAGAAATTTGAGAAATCGTTTTGATCCAGTGATGAATAAAAAAATTAAAAAATAGAATCTACGAAAATGTTGAATATCTAAGAAACTTTAAATTCTGTAGCCTCGAATTCTAGAAATTTAGACAGAAATTCAAGAAAATAGAAAAAAATATTTCGAATGATGAACAAACTGGAGAAATACTAAAAGTATTACAATTCTATGGAGAAGTGATTTCTGGAAAATCTGAAAAAGTACGCACGATTTTGGAACTTAGAATTCTAGACCTTTGAATTATGAAAAAATCTTATAAAAATCTATAGAAATACTAGAAATCTACGAGAATACTATAAAATGCTACAAAATCCTATAAATATTTTTAAAAGTACGAAAATAAAAAAAATTTATTAAATATTCAAAATCTACGTAGATCTAATTTTCCCAGACTTTAATATACTGGAAATTAATTGAAATAAGAATTCTAGAGCATCGAATTATAGAAATCTATATAGAAATCTGGAAATATATCAGTAATCTTGAAAAATACTAGAAAGTCAAAATCGATGTAAATTTCAATACTTTAGCATCGAATTTGACATGTCCTTAAATTTAATCCTAGAATTTCAGGAAATCTATAAAAATACTAAAAAGTATGACAAAATTGTATGAATAACATAAAATGCAGAAGTTTAAGAAATTCCTGAAATACATCAAAAATATATTTATTTTGTGATCTGAAGATTTTTAATTTTGATGCTTTTTTTCGGTAATAAGAATTTTCAATTTTACGAATTTCGTAGTTTCAAAGTTACATTAATTTAAGAATCCAGAGTTTCACATTTTACATATACTTATTCATAAAACTCGATTGTTGTGATTATAAAGTCATTGAGATTATAGTTTTGTCTTTTTTTTTAAATTTTTAGTATTTTTCATGTTTTCTCATTATATTTATACAACTTAAAAAGTTTTCTGAAATTATGAATTCTAGACCTTCGAATTATAAAAAAACGTGTACAAAAATCTAGAGAAATACTAGAAATTTACGATAATATTATAAAACGCTACAAAATCTTATAAATACTTTTCAAAGTACAAAAATGTAAAAAATTATTAAATATTTAAAATCTACGTAGATCTAATTTTCCCGGGCACCTTTAAAGACACTTAAAATAATTGAAATAAGAATTCTAGAACATCGAATTTCATAAATCTATATAAAAATCTACAAATAAATCAGAAATCTTCAAAAATAGTAGAAAGTCAAAATCGATGTAAATTTCAATACTTTAGCATCGAATTCTTAAAGTCCTTAAATTTAATAATAGAATTTCAGGAAATCTATAAAAATACAAAAAAGTACGACAAAATTGTATGAATAGCATAAAATGCAGAAATTTAAGAAATACTTGAAATACTTATATATTTATTTTCGGATCTTACGATTTTTAATTTTTGATAATCTTTTTTCGGTAATAAGAATTTTCAATTTTACGAATTTCGTAGTTTCAAAGTTACATTAATTTAAGAATCCAGAGTTTCACATTTTACATATACTTATTCAAATTACAATTTTGACTTTTTCTTATACTTTTAGTATTTTTCATATTTTCTGATTATTTATACGATTTGAAGAGTTTTCTGGAATTATAAATTTCTAATAGCTTTTTGAAATTTGATGCTCTAGTAATCAAAGTGATCTAAGAATTTTTATTATTTTCTTCAAAGCTGTGTGGAAAAGGCCACTTTTCCACACTAGTGAAGAAACATACTATTACCAAACCAACGAATTTGACTCCAGATTATTTTCATATAAAACTTTTTTCACCTCCCAATACTTTTAAACAACAATTTTTCTCAACATTGTCTATTTTCCATGATTTTTCTCGGAAAAAGCGATGAATTACTCACAAAACTTCGAAGATTCATTATTAATTTAAAGAAAGTAATAAGTTTATATTTAACTCCAGCCATATATACAAAATTCAAAACGAACGTTATAAAAGTTTAAAGAAATAATTTAAAATGTTATTGTTGCAGGAAGCGAAGAAAGGAGCGTAAAGAGCGCAAACGGTTGCTGCATTCAGGAGGATGAAAATGGTCAGGCCGCGATCGATCAAGCCCAGCAGACTACGTGTACACCAGGTTCGTCTTTTATCGCCGATAAAACTCGTGATATTAAACGATCCGCCATTCGGGTTTTCGCTTTTCGAGCTTTTTATCAAACCGACAATATTTCTTGTTCCATTTTAGCTCTTTTAATCTGAGGACACGAGTATAATAGAGCGTAATAAAGATTAAGACTAGAGTGAGCAAGTGGAGGAGTGGGGAGATCGATAAATACGTGTTGCAATCTCATTCAAACATTTTCTCGAATATTCCAGTATCAGTGTTATTGTCGCCTGCGAAACGAATCTATGTAGCTGAGGCGTAAAAAAGATAGATGTACGTTAAGCGTGAATTTTCTGGGCATTTTCCATTATCGCTTTTCGCAGTTTGAGCAATGCGCCAAGTTTATGGAAGTATTTGCAAATGATTTTGACTGTTTTCAGACGCGAATTCAGGGGGGGGGGGTTCAATTTGGAAAAAATAAATACATTATTATTACAAGTAAAAAATGAATAAAAATTAATCAAATTATTGAAAGTAACGCACGAAAATATGACTTAATAATGAGATAAGAAAAATTATGGAAAATGTACTTACTGAAATTTAGAACGAATGTTTTCATGTAAGTTTCCAAAGTTGGACAAAATTGAAAATTCTTGATTTCAAAAAAAAAAAAAAAAATATTCTGAACCCAGGATTATTTTCATTTTTGAGTTGGTGAACAGAAATCTAATTATAAATGTTTGGCTAAGATAACGTAGAAAATGAAAATTTTTATAATTGTTTCAACTAAGTGAATGTATAATTGTTTTTAGAGTTTTTATAATTATAATTAATAATGATCATTAAATAATAATTTTATTAATAATATTAAAATCAAATAAATAAAATAATAAAAAAATCATCAAATTTAATCATATAAATTATCTAATTAATAAATAAATTTATTAATGTAAATTATATAATTAATAATTAAATTTAATAATATAAATTATAGAATTACTTTACAATTTGAAATTAATAATTAAAAAATTTTAATTAATTAATAAAATAATTCAAATTAGGAAAAAAAAATTATTATACGTGATAATCTTGAAAAAATATAATTTAATAAATAAATATTAAAAAAATTCAATAAGTAAAATACCTAAATAATAATATAAAATAATTCTTACAATAATAATTATAAAAATTAAAAAAAAATTTTATAATTGTTTCAACTGTAAGTGAATTATAGGGATCGTCATAGAAACCCAGAAAAATACCAGAAATCTTACGAATCATACAAACTTTGAAGAAATACTGAAAGTAACAAAAAAAAACCGTTTTCTGAAAAATGTGAACAAATACCTGTGATCTACTATAAAATCTCGAATTTTATAGAACATTAGGTTCTTAAAAATATCTGTAGCAAGCTATAATAATAATTATAAAAATTTATAAAAATACTAAAAAACGCAAAATTTTTGAATGATGTCTTGAAATTAAATGCCTGAATCATAAATTATTTATTGACGAAAAATGTTTTATGTCAGATTAATTGAATATTTAAGCAATAATTTTTTTGTTTCCGATTAATCTGTACATTTTGCAGTAAAGTTTCAATAGCAAGAACTAATGGTTAGTTAAAAAATTATTTTTTGAATTATAACTGTCTAAAAATATAGTTGTTTCTATATATTATTGCAAGTTTCTATTAATTTTATTCGAATTACAAAAGAAACTTGAAATTTTTTAACTTTGAATTTTTAATTTTTGAAATTTCTTCGTCCAAAATATCGAGAACACAAATATTTTCAGATTCCAAATCTTTTTTTTCATAAACTGAATTTCTACATATTTCTATTTTACATTCGTTTTTTTAACAATTTTTTTCAATTCTCTTGCTGGAAATTCAATAAAAAAATTTTCATCGAAAATATATGAGCTTGAAACACTGAATAATAATGATAAGAAGAAAATTCTTCTTTTATCAACAGAAATTTATAAGAATTTAGTTTTTCGATGCAAAATATCAACTATTTACAAAATTTTTTTTCTTTATTATGCAAATGTAATGTATTTTATTGAAATGACAACATTACTATTTTCGTATTTCTCATATTTTGTTTAACTTTAATTTTACAATAAATTCGCTAAAAAATCATATAAAAAATTAATGAACTCTTAATTTTAAAATAATTAATTTCCAATTGTACTCTTTGCTCTAGTAAAAATATTATTTATTAGAAACTATAATTATTGGAATCGAATTCTCGGTTCCAAAAGACACAATTTGCCTTTGTATAAGAAGAACGATGGAAATTTTCTACTCAAATAATTACGTATATTAAAAAATGTGATTTGTATTATGAATATTGGAAAAATTACTATGTTCTAGGAAAATCTACAATATTATTTTAATTTTTCATATATAATAATACATTTAGACATAAATACATTGATTTTGACCATGCAGTGTAGTAAAATGTCAAATATCGCAATTATAAGTTGATATACAGTAAAAAATACTAAACATATTGTTTTTTTAAAGTAAATAACTGTCCTCAATATACAATATACCTCACATGATTATAATTTCTAGATTCTTTTATAAATATTACTATACATATACGAATTTCACTATAACGTACAGTTAGAACTACTATACTATATGCCAATGACTACAATACGAATATTTTGAATAATACAATACTGTATTTAATAACATTTACTATATTCCATCTCAATCCCTCATTACTATATTTTTCATTAAAAAATACTAGTTTCTTCTCCCATTGAAAGTACAATAAATAATTTTCCCATTTTTTGACTCCAAAATATCAAGAAACATAAAAATTATCCAAAAACTAAACCTCTGTAAAACATTTTGCTCGCAGATTCACAGCAACAACAGCCTCGTTACTCAGTAGAGACTGTTAGCATGACAACTGTGACGGAACGACGAATAGTTCGAGAAGTGAAAACTCCTGCATCAGAAAGTACCGAGGAAGGTAACAAAGAGGAAGATGAGATAGATGATAAAAAGAAAAGTAGTGATAAGAAAAAGAAGAAGAGGACGAAGGAGAAAAAAGAGAAATCCCAAATCGACCCTGCGGTGGGTGGCACCGACTTGAAAGAGTTGGCTAGGGCGCAAAAACCTTCGGATGAAAGCGGGGCAAGCAGCAGTAGCACCAGCAGTAGCCCCGGGTCGAAAGGACCTGGTGCCGACAAGGAAGCGAGCGAACTCTCCCTGACTCTCAGGCTAGGCAACGTCTCTTTGGTTACCAACAGCCTTAAACCTAACTCTGCTGTTCGCCAGCTTTTCCCGGACCCTCGATTTATTTCTCCGCCTCCAGCTCCTAGCAAATGTAAGTTGCATAATCTGGAATATGTTATTAAACTATTCAGTCAAGTTGAAGAAAGTAGATTGGTTTTGGTAGTAACATATGTATGGTTGGTGAATAATACGTTGGTTGAGTGGTTGAATCGTTTGGAAATGGGAAATTGAGAATGCCTTTTGTAAGACTTTTGTAATATTTTTGTTACAAAAGTAAAACTTTTGAATCCCGAGTTTTTGGGGATTCCGAAAAGTTCAAGAACCCCGAAACGTTCAGGAATCCCGAAAAGTCCAGAAATTGAAAAAAGTTCGGGATTCTTAAAAAGTGTTGAAATCCCGAAAAATTCGGGAATCCAAAAAAGATAAGGAATCCCCAAGAATCTTAATTAGGTATTCTGAAAAGTTCGAAAATCTAGTGAAAGTCAAAGATTCGGTAAAGTTCAAAAAATTTTAGTGCATTTAGAAAACTCAAAAATTCGGAGTCCCAAAAAATAAAAACCTTGAAAAATTAGGTAATTAGAAAAATTAAGTAATTCTTCCTGAATACGAGGTCCTGAATAAGTTAGAATATGTCGGGAATCCCAAAAAGTTCAATAATCCCGAAAAGTTCAAGAATCCCGAAAAGTCCAGGATTTCCAAAAAATTCAGAAATCTCAAAAAGTTTTGAAATTCTGAAAAATTAGGGAATCTAAAAAAGATCGGGAATCCCCAAGAATTTTAATCTGGTATTTCGAAAAATTCGAAAATCTAGTGAAAGTCCAAGATTTGGAAAATTTCAAAAAATTTAAGAGCATTCGGAAAACTCCAAAATTCGGAGTCCCAAATAAAAACCTCAAAAAATTAGGTGATTTGAAAAATTTAGGAATTCTGCTGAAATACGAGGTCCTGAATAAGTTAGAATATGTCAAAATTATTTAATGTTTCTATGTTATGTTGGAGTTGAAAAACATTGTAAATCCTGTAAAATTTAGGATCCTGTAAGGCATTAAAACTTTGAAGAGTTAATTATTTTTAAATTTTAAAAATCTTTGACTTCATTGCATTGGTGAAAATTTTTTGTCTGAGACAACAAATAATTTTTTTTATACCTTATTAATAATTAAATAAAATTTTTGCCTGAAATGTAGATATTGTTAGTTTAGATTGACAGTATAGTAAGGTTTTTAAAACATTATCATCGCTACTAATCTGGCAACCTTACAATACTTCAAAATATACTGTTGAAAATGTAATTGCTTACTTACTTTTTTTATAATGTTCTTAAAAAAATAAGTGAAATTTTACATTTACTGCATCTGTAACTTTCTTTTTTTATCATACTGTTTTTGATTATTGTAGGTAATAAATTTAAAAAACGAAGAATTTCAGAACATTTTTATGCATTAAGTAATCAAAAGTAAATAAAGTAATTAACAAATTTCAATTTTACCCAAATATTACAGAAAAAATAAGTATGTGATTGAAGCTATTTTTGATCCCGAAATTTTCGGGATACGAAAATCAATTTCACAAAATTATAAATTATCAATAGTTTGAAAACAGTTGGAGTTGGAAAATTTTTTTAATTTATGGAAATTTGAGGTGCTTCAATAACTTTTAACAAAATATAGTGGACATGATTTATTGATTAGTATTAAAAAATTTATAAATTATGAAAATAAAGACCTTCCGACAATTTTAACAACTTCGTTTTCAAAATTTCAGTTTTTCCCAACAGTCCGTCAAAATTTGAAAAACGCCGAAAATTTCGAAGATTTCAAGATTTTTCAATATTCTAAAAATATACTCTTTATTTTCAATTTCATCTATAATCTTCAATTAATTCTAAAATTCAGAAATTTCGTCATATTTTGAATATTTTGCAAACAATAGGGCTTACAAAAAATTCATAAATTATCAATAGTTCGGAAACGCTTGGATTTGGAAAATTTTAAGATTAATGGGAATTTCAAGTGCTTTGATAGTTTTTAACAAAAAATAGTCGACAAAATTTATTGATAATTATTCAATAGTTTAGAAATTATGAAAATAAAAAAGTTTTGATAATTTTCGCAGCTTTATTTTGAAAATTTCAGTTTTCCCGAACACTCCGTCAAAATTTAAAAAATGCCGAAAATTTCGAAGATTTCAAGATTTTAATATTGTAAAAATATACTCATTATTTTGAATTTCTTTTATAATCTTCAATGAATTCTAAAATTCAGAAATTTCGTCATATTTTCAACATTTTGCAAACGATATAAAACTTTCAAAAAGTTAATAAATTGCAATTATAAATATATAGTTTGGAAACGCTCGGAGTTTGAAAATTTTGAGGCCTCATCGAGGTTTCAAATCGATTGGGCCTTAGTTTCAGGCCCTAAATTGAAAGACATTCAAATGGGCCTTTTTTGGGTATCATTTTGAAAGTGAAATGAAGTAGGTCCTCAAAAAGGCCTAAAATTTGAGGCCCCGAATATTTTAAAGATAAATGTCAAAAATATCTAATATAATATAATATAATATAATATAATATAATATAATATAATATAATATAATATAATATAATATAATATAATATAATATAATATAATATAATATAA
>JAPYZL010077177.1:0-23552 GCA_030522825.1 Platygaster orseoliae
TTTTGTAAAAAATGGCAAAGGAAAAAACGTCTTAGAATTTCATAAGGAATCCATGGTTCCAAGGATTTCCGCACACTGTGACACACCCTGTATAGTTAAATTTACCATATTTCACCTCGATCCCTCATTACTATATTTTTTTGATGAATCATGCGTTGGAAAAACGTTTTGATGTTTGCCAATTTTAATTCCTCCTTAAACTTTGAAAAATAATGACGAAACGTCGTTTTTTTTCTTATTTATCTAATCATTATCATCATATTCCACGAAATATGCATGATATTGTGATTTCCTTCTCCATGAAAATTCCTTCTTTAAAAAACCCGGCTGAAAAAGAAGTTTCACAACTCAAGACTTCCTTTGTTCTCCGAGTAAGAAAACCCTGGTGCCCACACAGAGCCCAATTTCCAGCGAGTTGATGCTTGCATCCAACGATTTCCGTCACAATCCACCAGAAACGATGATTTACAATGGCTTACTCAAAAGCGTGTAATCCCTCGTGAAATGCCACTCGGACGCGGACGAATCGTGCCGGCGGCCAAGCTTGGATATCGATGAAACGAAACAAAGAAGTTTGCCTTTTGGCAACTTCATTGTATCGCCTGCTTGCACTTTTCAATGAGCTGGAGCGTCGCGCATTGTTATTTACGGTGGGAGCCACGTTCGGCGCCGCAGATGAGATGCCCGATTGGGAAACATTAAAATGTACTCGCGGCGCATGATTTATCCCGAGTGGCTTAAATCGATTTCACCTGGAAATATTTCTTTGCCAGCCCTCGAAAATTTGTAACTTGGAAGTTTAAGTTATACAAAAATTTTGACAATCTCGAAAGACATTTTTGGAGCTTTTATTGTAATTTTTTTTGAAGCAGTTTTGTAGTGTATTGATAACAGAATTACAAGTTACATGACACGTTAGAAACGATTAACGTAGACATTTAAGTTTTAAGATGATTCGGGAAAATGTCTTTCGGGATAATGGAATCGGGAAATAGGGTTTCGGGAAAATTTTCATTCGGGAAATTGACCGGATATCGACAAAAATATCAGCTGAAACTGACTTATTATAGTTTTCTTATTATTAGTTTAAATAATTAAATTTCAATGTGTCTTAACTCAAAACTATTATATCAAGTTGGAAAAATACATCGAAATGAGGTCTGATATGAAAAAACAATAATAATACCTGAAGTTAATAAATTAAGAAAGCCAATAACAAAAAATTACCTTTATTCTTATTAAGTATGTGTATTTTAAATAAAATAAGTCAATATTTTTATGAGTTGCTAGAAAATTAAAGTAATTGTGTTTTAACTGAACTTTTAGAATCTTTAGAATTTGGTTTGAGAATTAATAGTGAAAAGAAATAAACTTTATTTCACACAAAACAGAGTGAATTTCAAAGTTCGTGAATAATTCTAGAAACTCGAAAGAACTTGTAGAATTCAGAAAATGTTTTTGAAACTCAGCAGATTATGTTTATAGTTATTTTTTACAAAATATGAAAAATAATCTGATTTTTCTGTCTAATGTTGATAATTTGAAAAATTCAGGAAGCAATCAAAATTACTAAAAACCTCGATGAATTGGGTTTATTTTCATGAAAAACGTTAATTTGATTAAGAGTTTGTATGATGTTCGCAAATTTTTAAAAATCAATAAACATTGTCAAATTTAAAGTTCGTCAATAATTTATTCTAACAACTCGGAAAAACTTATAGAATTTCAAAAAATTTTCTTGAAACTTCGCAGATTATGTTCATATTTATTTTTCACGATACATGATACATAATTTGATTTCATTATCTAAAACTAATCTAAAAAACACAGAAAGCAATGAAAATTTGTTTAGATGAGCGATTTTCATGAAAAGTGTAAATTTGACAAAGAGTTTATATACTTGCGATTTTTCAAAAATCAAAAAACAATGTATTTTTTAAAGTTTGTCAATAGTTTTAAAAACTCAGAAGAACTTGTCGAATTTCAAAAAATTCCCTTAAAACTCTGTAGATTGTATTTTTATGAATTATGTGTAATATTTTGATTTTTCTGTGTATTATTAATCTGAAGAACTCAAAAAGCGATGAAAAATACAAAAAATATCAATGAGATATTAGTCTCATTTTTATAAAACTCTGAATTTGACAAAAAGTTTGTATATTGTCCGTAATTTCGTAAACTTCTAAAAACACTGCAACATTTAAAGTTCGTCAATAATTCTAGAAATTCAGAAAAATTTGTGACATTTCAAAAAAATGTGTTCATAATAGTTTTTCACGAAATACGAATAATAATAATCGTAGTTTTATGTTTAAAAATGATCTGAAAAACTCAGAAAACAATGGAAATTACAAGAAATTTTAAAAAATTAAACTAATTTTCATGAAAACTGTGAATTTGACAAAGAGTTTGCATGATTTTTGCTTAGAAAACAATGTGAATCACTGAGTTTTTCAATAATTAATATAACCTAGTAGCTGTGATTTTTATAAAAATTTTCAGAAAAAGTTTATAAAAAAAACTCGGTTTTTCATAAACTGATTTTAAAGAAACTTTATCAAACAATGTCAGTTTTATAAAACTTAAAAAAAAAATACTGATGTATATAAAACAGTTTTATAAAAATGTTTATAAAGTACGGAACTTAGTCGTTTATGGCATTGTGTTGGGGACCCCTTAGATAATAAAAATGCACATTTACTTTTTCTCCATGGCATAGAAAAATTTTTGGTAAATTGCAATATTCGGTTTTAGGGCCAAAAATCGCTTAAACCTCATATTTTCTCTATTAAAACTCAATTTTTCGATATTATTTTGCTTTTGACATTATCCAATATTATCGTTAGAAGTCAATACCAGTCAGTTAGTTCATATTCCAAAATCAAAGCGTCGCAGAACAGTAATAAAATGGATGAGAATAGCAACCATAATATTGATCTTATATTCACATACTTATGTCTTTGTGCGCATCCGAAAATGATGGTTCCTTGTTAGAAAACTAAGAAAACAATGAAATTTATAAGCAATCCTAATAAATAATTGAGCTAATTTTAATGAAAACTCTAAATTTGACAAAGTCTTAACATACTCACAATTTTAAAAAATTTCAAAAATATTTTGAATTCCCAAGTTCCTTCATAATTCCAATAACTCCGAAGAACTTGAACAATTTCAGTAAAACGTTTTTAAACTTCTGTAAATTACTAAAACAATTTCCCCAATTTTTAATGAAAATCTCTCACCGAAACCTCCCAAAACCCCCAAAAAAACCATCACTTAACACCTCTCACATCCCCGCCCCTCAAAAACCCAAGTTCCAACTCTCCAAAAAAAAACCGGGGGTGTTCCGATTCTCGCCTATCCGTGCATTATGCGCCTAATTACCCCTCTATAAATCTCCACCGCCTTGCCAATAAATTAATAACTCCCTCGACTCGGCCCCTGCCCCTCCCCCCGTTTTGACTGTGGGTGTTCCAGGACCCGAAGAAATAAAAAATCATCATCTCGCCGCCGCGGGCAATTCGAAGGCCGATCGATCGGATCTGCGATCGGATCGCGGCCGCGCTTTCCGTCAAAAAGACATTCATCACGCGACCCAATAATGAGATAGGGCACGGGAGCACAATGAGAAAATGAAATGGGACGTCAGATAGACGGATTAGCCGGTAGTCAGGGCGCGAATAATCCCTGGGCAGCATCGACGGGACGGATATTTGTCACGTCGTAGCACCTACGAAGGCGCTATCTTGGATCTCGCGCTCTCCTGACGAGATCCAATTCCCCGTGGCAGAGTCTCCCCTCTTCCTGCGTCGGAGGAGGCCCAGCAGGGGGTTAATACAGCCCCGGGTCGCTTGCCATTTCGTTTCGAGGGCACCTGTTTGCTTCGAAAGATGTTGATGCAGGGAAGAAAAGGATTTACTGAACTGATTGTGAGAGAAAAATCTAGTACTTTTTACTAAAAAATGTAGTTATTGGGAATCGAGATGGAACATGGTAAATTTTACTACACGGAAAAAACTAATGTGGTTAAGACACCTAAATTAAGAGGTTTGCGGCTATAAAAGATCTAACAACCTCAAAATTTTGTGCCTTATCATTTTTTCTAGCTACAGTTACTAATACGAGTAGTTTTATCAGCCAATTGTGTATGTGTGTTTCAAATAGTTGCATGAACTATACACAAAGTCATCATTGCAACCTTACACAGTTGCAACATCTATTACGACAGTAACTAAGTTCTGTGGGTGTGATTACTACATTGTGACGATGTGACAGACATTCATTCAAGTTCCACCAACCTCAAAATGTGTGTGTTGACTTACGACGCTTACAACTGCTTACAACCGCGTTTATTGTGAATGTTTAGTGTCACAAAATGAAGAAAGAATGCGAGAAATTCCTGAAAACTATTTGATTGGTGAGCCTCGTCGGAGTATTTAGAAGAAAATTATTGTTAATTATTTGTTATGGACTTGCGCGATAATATATATGCATCGATAAAGGCCAAGCAGATCATGTTTTGAGGTTAGGATGTTTTATTATTAAACTCTATGGTTTAAAAGTAAACAAACGACAATCATGCTTGTTCAAATATGTTCAAATCAATGATATGGCTAAGTAATAAATAAATAAATGATGATAATGATAAATAAAACCACGCAGTAATTGTCATACAAGTACAATCAAGTGACTGCTGCACCTACATTGCAATTTCATCACAGCTTGATTTGTGTGTTTGTCACACCCGCGCAGTGGTTGTCTTCCAAAGAAGAGTAAACAACACTATTGCTGTGGTCGTCACAACCACATCTGAGGTTGGGGCAAATGTTACTATTTTGTGTGGTTATGGCTACCTCAGTTGAGCATGCTATAACCATACTGTTTTTTTGTGTAGATACAGTGTTGTATTCTTCGAAATATTCGTACTGTAGAACAGAGCTATTCGCTGAAAATTTGCAGCATTAAAAAGATATCATTATCCTCTTTCAAACGCACCTAAATTAATGTAAATTGGATTACAGATATTAAAGTTACAGCCATTTCAGTAACAGAAAAAGTGTTAATGTTACAACAACAAAAAATGGAACACAGAGCAAGGATTAAATTTTGTGTTTAACTTGAAAAAAAATTTTCTGAGACATAGAAATTGATGATTAAAGTTTATGGCGATGATTGTATGAGTCGTACTGAAGTTTATATGTGGTTTGCAAAATCAGATCGCAAAAAATACCAATCACCACTCAAATCACATCAAAGTAAGAGAAAAATCTATTAGTTTTAATTAAAAAATATAGTGATGGGGAATCGAGATAAAATATAGTGAATTTTACTATACACAGTATTGCATCATTCAAAATATTCGTATTCTAGTCATTGGCATATAGTAAAGTGATTGTAGCTATACGTTCTAGTGAAACTCATATATGTTTAGTCATACTTATGACAAAATGTAGAAATAATGATCAAGCACGGTAATTTCCTATACCTTGTATATGGCACTGAAAGAAAATAATTGTAATTATTACAATACTGTATAGTAAACGGAAATCACTCAGACATATTGTACTTTTTGCTAGATAATATAGTAATTTTTGCAATACCATATTGTAAATAATGTCAAATGATATTGTAGCAACAAATATAACTTTGTTTTATGAACTCCTTTACATATTTTGTTTTTTACTATACATCTAGTACTTTTTACAATATAATATTGTAATCCTTAATAATATCTAGATAACTTACAAGCTGAATGACATTATGAGATGAAATATTGGAAAAATTCGAAAATGTTTAGTGAATTTCACTATAAACAATGAATTTTCACCATGCATATTTTTACATATGTACAATGTTTTCTCTTGACACATGAAATATCATTTTTTACAAGCTGAAAAACATGTTATAAAAGTTAAAATATTCTATTACATGTTTCGCTTTACATAGATGTATGAATTTTTCTGAAAGTAAAGTAAAAATTCTAATTCGTATAGTACGATTTGCATGTGTAAATTTTAAAATTTTCAAAATCGTATAGTATAAACTGTCATACATATTGTAATTTATACAATATGACGATTTTACTAAATACTATTGTAAAAGGTAAAATATTTATTGCAAGTTTTGCAATTATAATGTTAGAACTGCAATGTTATTGTAAAAAGGTCAGAATTCCTGCAAAAGCCAGAAAAAATTGACTATCGTTTTTTTTTCATCGAAATGTTGAAAAAATGATAGTTCACTATCATCATAATGACCTGACAAAAGGAAAAAAAAAATAAATTTTTTTTTGAAATAAGTTGTTGTCTAATGAAGTTTTTGGTAACTTTTTAAACAAATTCATTTTCCTCATAAACAAATTAACCGATTTGAATGAAATTTTGGAATCAATAAAAAAAATAAAGTTTATGAAACTGCTGGAAAATTAATAAAAACAATTTTTCACGTCATTTTTTTACGAATCGTTTATAAACAAATGATTTGTTATAGTGTTCTGCGCTTTTCATTTTTTCAATATTTCGATGAAACAAATGATAGTCAATTTTTTCTGGCTTTTTCAGGAATTCTGACCCAAAAAGTACAATAGTATAGTACTTTTTGCAATATATCTGGCAAAATGTGCAAGATTTTTTCTCAGTGTGAGAACTGTTATTGAGTAAAGTAAAAATACAATATGTTTTGTATTTTGCCCTTTATATTGCGTTATATTTGCGATATTTGATGTTTTACTATACTTCGTGGAAAAATAATTATATTTATTGTTAAATGTATCATAATATATAATGAATTAAAATAAAATTGTAGATTTTAATGAAATATAGTGATTTTTACAATATTCATACTACAAATTACTAAGATTGTTTGTTAGTACTTTACTGAGAGAAAAATCTAATACTTTTTACTAGAAATTATAGTAATGAGGATCGAGATAAAATATAGTAAAATTTACAGTATACGAGTTCAGTATGGTATTATTCAAAATATACGTATTGTAGTGATTGGCACATAGTGTGTATAATTTCTAAAATGTAGAAATCATGATCATGTAAGGTAATTGAGAGTTGTAAATGGGAATTGTAATTCACTAAAGTGAAAAATAAAATACGTATAGTATTTTTTACTATATATCAACTTATAATTGCGATATTTGACGTTTCACTGTAAAATTAAATATATTCATGGCTAAACGCACTATGATATATATAAAAAATTAGAATAATATCGTAAATTTGCCTAGAACATAGTAATTGTTCCAATATTTACAGTACAAATTACTAGGTTTTTTTCTCAGTATTTCACTAAAAGAAAAAAAGTATAGGTACTTTTTACTAAAAAATATAGTAATGGAGGATCAAGACGAAATTTAATAAATTTTACTTTATACAGTATTGTGTTATTCAAAATATACGTATTGTAGTATTTGGCACATGGTATTGTAGTTGTAACTCATATATGTATAGTAATACTTATGAAAAAATGTAGAAATTATGAACATGTAAGGTAATTTCCCATATCTTGTATATTGAGAATTGTAATTCACTAAACTGAAAAATACAATATGCTTAGTATTTTTTTACTATATATCAACTTATAATTGCGATATATGACGTTTCACTATACTGCACGGTAAAAATAAACATATTAATTGCTAAATATACCATAATATATGAAACAAATAAAATTATGTCGTAAACTTCCCTAGAATATACCAATTTTTCCAATATATTCACAGTACAAATAATAAGCTTTTTTTTCTCAGAATGCAACTCAACACAAGAAACCACCAAGCACAATTTTCGTATGAACTGGCGTTAAAAATCACACTCGTTTCGAGGTCAGAATAACAGAGTACAGTTATTCCGTCCGGGAGAGAACTCCGATGAGATTAATTGAGGATCGCCTTTTTTCGCGAGTTACGCTCATTTTCGAAATGCATCGCAATTTTGCCGGGCACGCTCCACATTAGCGAAACACGTAGAACAATCCGTTTCTATCGCATTAACAGTAACGTTTGCTGAAGCATAATGAACGTGGAACTTATCTAGATCCTTTCGTAGCTCGTCGTACTGTTACGTGCCACGAACTTCCTGCACCTTATCCATTAATCTATCTCCACTCGCAGCATCCCGATGCTTCGCGCCAAGCGCCTGCACCGAGATAAATTTCATTCTATATTACCGTTTCCACTGAGTGAGAGAGACAAAGATACAAAGTGCCCCCGAGCACTTTTTCAATCAATCTTTCTTCGTCGATCCCACCTTGATTTGTAATAACGAGTGTTTCATTGAAACTCGGACGCTCGGTATTTCAGATATTGATTTTTTGCAAACGTAATTGATATTCTACTAATTCGAAATTTACTGCACAACTTTTGGTTACAGCAACCATTGATTTAGTTAAATATTAGACCACCATAGTTTTGGGTTGTGCAACCAAAACTTTAGGTACGATAACGAGATTATTGGTTGTTGCAACTTAAGTGTCAGTTAAAATTGAGCATTAGTTGCTATAACAGAAGCTTTGGTTGTCATAGCTAAAAATTTCGTTGTAGTACCCAAAACTTTAGTGGGTCCATATTTTACTAAATCAATGGTTGCTGTAACTGTCACTTAACTGTATTCCTTTGTATATTATCAATAATTTTTATGAATATTCATGTTGGTGGGGGGGGGGGTATATAAACTTTCTTTTTGGGGGAGGGTTGAATTTAATTTAATTTTGCACAAAATATGCGACGTTTTTACAACTTTCTCTGAGCAGCATTTTAATAAAATTTAGTTCTGAGTGTGTCAAAAATCAGAAATGTAGAAAATGAAATAAATCATGCTCTCTATCACCTACTTTGTTACCGTTACGAAGCAAAAGGAGAAAGAAAAGGAGAAAAAACAATCAAGAAACAAGTTCTCATTCCATCTATCATTTCCACGTCGATTTAGATACGCTTGATTTAGAGTACATAATGAGAATTCTGATAAGCGTAAATAAACAATTTTGATTTCTACGTAACAAAATAGAAATCATTATTTTTCAATGTTTATTTAAAATTAGTTTACAATTTTAACAAAAAATTTGAAAATAATGAGATTTCATTCAAGACCTTCAAAGTCATGAAAATTGCTCGATAAGATTGACTTTTAATGATTGTGGTTGATATTCAACAAGGCCTTCAATTATGTTTTTTTACTTGAATAACTTGATTTACTTTGCAATTACTTTTCATTTAATTATGCATGCGTGTTTATGGACCCAACAATAATTTCATTAAGTGTAACGCGATTCCCTACATTGTTCTAAGCCACTCTTGTGATTCACTTTTACTTTTCAAACCACATAGAAAAATTAAACAAAGAATTAACAGAGCAAAAAACAGAAAAATTAAGTTTATCCAAATGTTTAAGTTTGTGCATGAAAATGAAATTCAGTATATTGCTGATTTTAATTTTACGATTTTTTTTATAACGAGGATGAAATAGAATGAATGAATAGAATTGATTGTTATCTGTGATATGGAAATTTGCAATTGATTTTGATAAAGTCATGAGTAGACCATTAATAACTATTATTGGATGATACTGTGATTTCTTGATAAAACATTGTAAATGATGATTCTTAGTGAATAACATTATGTAACGAGCGATACTATGTCATGTTATCAATTGATTGTGGAATGCCTCCAGCAATATTTTCTGTTTTTTAAATATATATATATATATATATATATTATAAACAATATGAAAACGAAGATATAATTTTTGTAGAAATGTTAACATTTTTAATGAAAAAAAAGAATACAAATTTCTTCAAAGCTTTTATTTTATTACAATTTTATTACATCATTTATAGTTCAGGTAATTTTTTTAAATAAATATATAATATATAATATATAATATAATATATATTTTTAATAAATCAGTTCAATTTAAAGAATTTGATGCATTTCTCTAGTGCTTTGTTTCTTATGAAATAATCCAACATTTTTATGGATATCAGAAAATTTATAATGTCGACTTTATAAAATTCTTATAACAGAAAATTTTCTTATAAAGTGACATCATAAAAAAATATTCGAGCACCGTACATTTTATACAAAATTATATATTTTTTTGTAAAAATTTTTCCAATTTTATAAACGATTTTTAATTTTTATAAGTTTTTTTTATATGCATTAGCTGTAATTAATTTTTCACAAAACAAAAATTTAAAAGAAAAAAATTTCGTCAAGAATTTCTGTGATAAATAAAATCTTATAAAAAAAAATTTTTTTTGAACATTTTTTATATAAGGTCATTTTTTGAAAAAAGTTTTTCTTGTAAAATTTTCATGAGAATCACAATAACTAATGTAAGTTTTTTGTTATGATTTTGAAAATTATTTCGAAAAATTCAACGCATTCTCCAAGTGTTTTGACTCCTCTTTAAAAAAAGGCAAATTTTGATAAGAATCGTAAATTTTTATAATATCTACATTACAACATTCTACTAACAAAAAATTTTCTTATGAGGTAACCTTATAAAGAAATATTTGATCACCGTACATTTTTTACAAATTTTTATATTTTTAAAAAAAAATTTTCCAATTTTATGAATGATTTTCAATTTTTATAAGTTTTATTTTATATAAATTTGCTGAAATTAATTTTTCACAAAACAAAAATTTATAAGAAAAAAATTTGTACAAGAATTTCCGCAATAAATAAAATTTTATAGAAAAAATTTTTTTTATAGAGTTTTTGTAAGGCCATTTTATGAAAAAAGTTTTTCTCATAAGGTGTAGAAAATTTTATAAGGTTACGAAATTTTATATTTTTTTATAAAAAATTTTCCAATCTTATAAACGATTTTTTATTTTTATAACTTTTTTTATATAAATTCGCTGTAATTAATTTTTCATAAAACTAAAATTAATAAGAATAAAATTTCTACAAGAATTTCTGCAATTAATAAAATTTCATAAAAAAAACTTTTTCATAAAGTTTTTATGAAGTCATTTTTTAAAAAAAGTTTTTCTCGTAATGCTTTTAAGAGAATCAACATTTTTGTATTTTATTTGATTCACAAATTTACTTTTCCTTTTTTAATTATGTTGAAAACAAAAATTTCACTTGAAACATTGCATTTACAAGTGAATATTTTGACCGAAATGTAATGCAATAAATAAGGAATGAAAAAATCGAGCGCCTTCAGAAGTCGCGGGCGTACAAAAAAATTGGTAGACCCCGACGACGGGAGTTCGTTACCAGTCCCAAGATGCGTGACACAAAATCCATGTGAACGTTTATCTTGAGGAGAATCGCGGGCACTCGAAATAGGATTATGTTATCCCTGATAATGAGATCGCATCTTGCATTCAAGGATGACGATTCCTGATGTGAACGAGCGTCGCAGATTAGGATTTATGCATTTTAATGTTTAACCCGCAAAAAAATAAGTACATAATATATTATGTACACGAACACATTTACTTATTTGTTATCTTTTTATTGATATTCTGCAAAAAAATTCTTTCGATTTAATTTATAACTTCTATAATTTTTATAATATAAAGTAAATATTTTACCAGTAAAGGTTTATTAAAACCTGCAATAATTATAAATAATCTGCAAATTATCTTCAAATATTTATCATCTAAATAATAAATATTTTGCGGATATGGAATTATTAATAATAATGAATAATCTGCAATAACAATTATTCCCATAATGATAGATGATTATAAAAATTCTACTCATTTAATTCCCACCTCTTGGACTTCTTATTACATAAAACAATTATTTTTCCAAAAAGGTTTTGAACTTCCGAAACCCCCTCCCTCAAAAAACCCCATATAATTCCACATCAACGAACCTCCAAACATTTATTACAATCACTCCAACTCCTTCTTTTCGTCGCAATTTCACAGCTCGAGATCCATTTTCCACAGCCATAAATACGCTCATCCCATACAGCCACCCCAGCAAAATCCTTCGCCACATTCCAAAATCCATTCAGGCCCATTCAGACCCAAAAGCCATAGATTTCGCGGACTCGCATTAATTACCTTCGGTTTACGAGTATGCAAAAAGTCTCGGGCCTTTTTTTATATTCAATTAGCGGACGATTCGCCATCTGAAAAAAAGCGCGTTCGCGGTAGGCGCGAGGCGATTAGAATGAATGGCTCTTATAAATCAGTTTCACCTCTTTTTCTTGCCCTCCTTCTTGTACAACCCCCCCCCACCCCTCTATGCCCTCTCTTTTACCGCCGCGAATCAGGGCGATTTCGCGTGGGCATTCGCGCTCTTTTCGTGGCCTTTATTCTGTGCAAGGGACGAAAAAGGTTTATATTCGCGCCTAGAAAAGGGACTGCGACGTTTTCGCATTCGCCGCGATTGGGGATAATGTATAGTGGAAGAAACGTGGGTCTTCTGAATAAGGGCAGGATAGGAAAAAGGCGACATAAATAACGAGGATATTTAAAATAGAGGCTTGGGTTGAAAGTTGGGAGAATCATATTTTTTCGTTGGGTTTGTATTGTTGGGTGTGGAATGGGCATTGAAATAAGGAGGGGAATGCGGGGATTTTGGGTTTGGGTTTTTTATTACAAAAAATTTTATTTCGAAATTTTATTCCAAAAATAGCACCTCAAGTATATTTGGAAAAACAGTGTTTTTTCGAATTATTCAATTTTGTATTAACAAAAATTTCGTTGAACATTAAAAACACAATAAAGTTTTTCGATTAATAACTAATTTATTTGAAAGTTTAGAGTTTCAACTTCATTTCTGCTAAATTCGCATTAAATTGCATTCAGTAGTTGGTAAATAGCGATAATTTGTATAAAACGCTGCCAAAAAGTTTCATTGTTAATAACTTTTGCAAGAATGCAGATATTGACATAAAATTTTTTGAAGTTGTTTTTGACCGAAACATCTAGCGATTGAATATAAAATCATTCAATTTTTAGGGGTCGATTTGAGAAATTCTGACTCAGTAAGTATTCGCAATTTGCAGGTGAAAATGATGGAAACCATTGATTTCGATGGCAATTGAGCCCTCTTAGTAATAAAAGCTATCATTATTATAAATATTAAAATATTAGAATAATATCTATAATATAAATAATTTCAAGTCGACTTTTTTCGTCTTAAATGTTGCAAACTAATATGAAATGCGTTTTGTTATATTTTTAATGAACACATAATTGATAAATATTATAGCGTTATTTCAAAACGAGTTTGAGTTGAATGCTTACGACTATTTTTTCACAATTTCATTAATTTATAATTTTGTTTTTAGTTAAATCTACACCATAACTTCTTTGAAAGCATTTATTTCCCAGTTTTTTTCATTTTTTTTTACTATGCAGTAAGCTGGATACAAATTTTCATTTTTTAATTTATGAATGAAAAACACCGAATTCAAATGATATGGAAACAAATCATCATTTTTTAAGTGAACTTATAAGAGTACAGTTATTTTAATATTGTCTTACAAAATGAACAAAAATTTTTGAATTTCTGTATCTAAAATATCAGAATCCCAAATTTCTCTGATCTTGAAATTCGAAATTCCTCAACAATCGCATAACTATTGTTATATTTTTTAACTATTGTCTTTCATACTTTGATTTTTTAGGAAATTCAAATAAAAAAATCGTCCTGAAAAAATTAATAACATTGATGATTAGAAGCGATTGATTTTCAATTTTTCGATAGTATTAAGGAGAATTTTTCATTGAAATATGAATTTTATAATAAAATAAATTTTAAAAATAAAACGATGGTACTGTATTATTTTTATTTTTTAATTTTTTTGAAATGAATGAAAAACACTGAATTCGAAAAGTAAGAAAACAAATCATCATTTTTTAAGCGAACTTATAAGAATACAGTCATTTAAATATTGTGTTACAAAACGAACAAAATTTTTTTAATTCCTGTATCTAAAATATCAGAATCTCAAACTTTTCTGATCTCAAAATTTTTAACTTCTTGTCAATTGCAGAACTATTATAATAATATCTAATTATTGTCTTTTTTGCTTTGATTTTTCATAAAATTAAAATAAAAAAAGCGCCAGAAAAAATTATTAACATTAAGGATTAGCAACTATTGATTTACAATTAGTTTATAGTATTGTGTTGAATTTTTCATTGAAATATTAATTCAATAATAAAATAAATTTAAAAAATAAAATGAAGGTACTGCATCTTTTTTTATATATTTCAACATTTTTTGATGATTTTATTAATTAATTGAATAAAATCATTTGTTTCAATTTTACAGTACAATCGAACATCTGAAAATTATTGAACCTAATTTTATTTTAAATAATTTTTAGAATGTTGAGTGAATTCTACGATTTAACAGAATTTCGAAATTCATATGATTTCTCGATCCTTTGGCACTAAAAAAATGGCCAACCCATTTTTTGTTTCTTTTTTTAAGCTTTCAGCCTTTTTTTTATGTAGTATGAAGTCGGTTTATTTATTTATGCAGCTCGAAACAAAAAACAAGAAATTAGTTTTCCACTCTTTTCGCTCTAAACAATTCAGAAATCATGAAAATTGTGACGAATAAAAATATATCATTATTCAATAAATAAAGAATTTAAAAAATTTCTGAACCTCTTCTGAATCATGATGAATTTTTGAATACTTCTATATTTTCAAATTACAGAAATCTTATTTCCCCCTACAACTAATAAAAACATTTCGAAATGATTAAATATTTTTGCAATCAATCTACTATCAAATTCGTGATCGGATTTGGATACTTTATTACGAAATCAATTACAAACAAATTCACTTTTTTTTCAAAACAAAGTATATAAACTACATAACTTGAAATCTAATTATTATTTTACACTAAATCCTAAATGAGCAGCAATACAAATAAGGTTATGTTTTCATCAAAAATTCAAGCTTTATTCAGGCTATATGGAATGGAAAATAATAAATACTAATGTATCTTCAAAATTTAAGAACGAATGAAAAATACTTACGTTAAGTACAAAAGTTTTTACCAAGAAAATAGTAAAATAGCGTGACTATGAAACAGTAAGAATTCACGACTATTTGGAGTTGGTGTAAAATTCAACTGTTTTGTCAAATTCTTGTTAATTACATAGTCGAATCTCAAAATGTGACTTTTTTGTTATTAACAACACATCTCACTATTTCATGTAGTGAAAATTTGACTAATTCGAACTGAAAGAGAATATTTCACTTCCCTCTTCGCATCCTCCGAAACCACAAAAAAACCGCTTCCCAACAACCCCACGTTGACGAGGCATCGAAGCGAGTGGGGTCATCTAGTCCCAAATTTCTTCATCCCAAATGTTTTTTGGTGGGGTTACCTAGTCCCAAATTTTTTTACTCTAATTTTTTTTCATTTAATATTCCCAAAAAAAAATTTGGGATGAAAAATGTGGGACCAGATGACCCCACCCAACAAATTTGGGATGAAAAAATTTGGGATAAGATGACCCCACCCATCGAAGCATATCAAGAACTCTTAGAACATTACTTTTTATTAACAAAACACCAGCAGAGGGGACGGTCGGGAGGGAGGGGAGGAAGGGTGGTTCGATCGCGTCCGAGTAATTGCGCGGAAAGCCCAAGAATCTGCCGGCGCCGGCGCGCATTTGAGCCGGGGCCACGCTAATGCACTTTTAATTAATTAAAATGGGTCGATGGCTGCTGCCTCCCCGTGACTTTCTCCCCTTCGCGTGCGCGGCCCCCTTTTAACGCGGCATCTCACTTCATCGCCCCGCGCACTTCGACCTCGCGTGCCAGCTGTCCGGCCGCTGACGCCGACTCATCCTCGTGTCGGCGATACATTTTATTACACGCCACCGTCATTATTCCCAGAGGTCAACGGGGACGCCACGAAAAAATCTCGATAATCATCCCCGAACGAGGTGAACGAAAGGCGAAGAAAATGGCTGGAAATGAGCTGACCGAGGAAAAAAACCTAGTAATTTGTACTGTAAATATTGGAAAAATTAAGAATAAAGTACTAAATTTTTCTCTGAGTGTGGGATTACTAGGAAATAGTAGACTATGCAAGGTGGCGTCGGCAAAAAAAGCTATTTCCAAACATTGTTCAATGATTCGTAGTTCAATATAACTTTTTACAGAATTCTTGGAATATTAGGATGCAAATTGCACGATGGCATTTTTTTCCTTTGGCTCACATCACAGCAAACAAAATTGAAATACTGAGAAACTCGACGTTGAAATTATGTCAGCGGGTCTTGAAACATCAAAGCACGTTTAAGAAATCCCGAAAGCGTCGCGAGACTGATTCATTTGGTAAAGTAACGAGGACTGTTATATTGTTTGCCATTGTGGCCGAAGCGGAAAAGAAACTTCCTCGGGAATCATAGTACACGTCACTTTTCGTCACATATTTACAAAGTGTACCGTGACATCGGGGTCGGGCCCGACGAGATATTTTTTGTTTTTTCTCCCTTTTTTAGACGTTGCTTTCATTATCGCGGCACATGGTGAGCATAACGGGAACGCGTACCATCCTGCCATTCCGTAACTTCACGCAACTATTTTTTTTTGATCGGTTAGCAAGTGCTAGGAAATTATGGAATTTTGAGTTTTGAGGCTGAATGAAATTGGGGTAGAAATAATTGTAATTTCGTGTGAAAATGATGAAAATATGAATACTGAACTGAAAATTAATGAAAATATAAGTAATGGAAAAATAATGCGTCGAAATTGTTGAAGGTAATGATTTTTGGAAATGAAGTAATCAACATAAAAAGGGATAATAAATAATGAGAATAGGTTGAAATTAAATGCATAAACTATATTTTTAAAATAAATATATAATATAATTTTTATATATTTTACTTATTTTATTATATAATATCATATTAAATTTTTATATTTAATTTATATAATAAAATAAATATATAATTTATAATATAATTATAAAATAAACTATAATTATAGAAGTTTGGCTAGAATAAAGTAAAAAAATTAATTCGAGAAATTATCTCAACTCAGTGGTTCATGAAAAAAATTTAGAATTTACAAAAATGTTGAAAACCTGAGAAACTTTGAACTCTGGAGCATCGAATTCCAGAAATTTAAACAGAAATTCATAAAAATACCAAAAAGTAATTGGAATCATAAATAATCTGAAGAAATACTTATAGCATAAAAATTCTATTGAAGAACTGTTTACTGAAAAATCTGAAAAAATACGTACGAATCGTACGATCCATAATACTTGGAACTCTAAACCATAGAATTCGGGAAAATCGTACGTATAAAAATTCATAAAAATACTATCAATCTATAAACACTTAAAATAGTACGAAAATATAAAAAATGCATGCCATTGACGATCCTTATATTTAAAATCTTCAGAATTTTTTCAGCAAAAATCAAACGTTTTTTGAATTTCGCAATTTTTTTCATTTTTTTAATGTACTGCAAATAATTGCAAATACATAAAGTTACGAATTTTTAATATTTACATTTAGATTACTGTGGAAAATTGGTAGATATTTTTATAGTAAAAGCATTAATTTCTTGATTTCAATTTTTGAATATGTTCAGAATCTTGAAAATAAAAACAAAAAAAAACTTCTAATCATGAAGAAAATCTGAAGAAATCTTAAAAGTATTAGGCATCTATAAAGTACCTACCGTTTTTTGAAAAATCTGTAAAAATACATACGATCCATAAAACTTAGAATTCTACTCTATTCAGTTCTAAAAAAACGTATACAAAAATCTATAAAAATTTTAGAAATCAAAAAGAATACTCAAAAACGCTTTCAAATTTTAAAAGTACCTTAAAAAGTAAGGAAATATATAAAATTTATAAGATTATAAAAATCTACGAAGATTTAATTTTCTCAGACATCTTTGAAAATACTGTTGAAATGTGTATCAACTGAAATTTAAATTCTAGAGCATCGAATTTTACAAATTTATGTGGTAAACTACAAATAAATTATAAATTTATAAAAATACATAAAACTGAAAATTGTTGTTAATTTTAACACTTCAGTATTTAATTCAGAAATCTCTGGAGTATATCACATAATTCTACTAGTTCTATAAAATTACCAAAAAAATACAACAAAATTGTATGGATGACATAAAATAGGAGAATTTTAAAAATACCTAAAATACTTCAAAAATCTATTTCTTCTCAGATTTTTTGATTTCTAATCTTCGAGCATCTAGTTTCGATAATAAAAAAAATGTGGAACATTTTTCATAATAAGTTTTTAGTATAATAAAACTCGATTTGTGTGATTTTGAAGTTACTGTGGTATAAATTTTATATTTTTCCAATGCTTTTCTGAATTTTTCATATTTCCTTAATGTTTATACAGCTTGAACGCTTTCTGATAATAGGATTTTTTATGTAGCTTTCTGCAATTTCATCATGCTCTAGAAATAAAAGTTTTATAAAAAATTTTAGTATTTTTTATTATAGATCTTTTGAAATGTAGGTTTTCATAATAGATGAAAGTATTATAATATGAAGTAGAATACGAATAATAGAAATAATCAGTAGAATAAAAATGAAAATAAAAATAATTCGACTGAAATAATAATAAATTTGATAAATTACGTGATAATTGTTGATATTATCTGAATAACCCAATTTCCAATTTCAAAATAATTGTTCATCTTACTTCTAGAAGAATACCTCCATTTTCCAAATCCATTTTCCACAACTACCTCACTCTCCATTAATTTTCCTGTTCCTCCTGATTTTCCAATTCCACCAAAACCCATCAATAAACTCACTCGCATCCCTTTCTCCCCAAATAATAAATCATTATCAACATAATCAGTATTTCCAATCTCGCAATCGCCTTGGAAAATAAACGCCTTCCAAATTTCACCCCGACCCCACCTTTGGCACGACGCAAAAGTCATAACTACGATATTGCCATAACCATTTCCAATTTTTGCACGAGACTCGCGGAAACGCCGCGTAAAGCGAATTGGTTATTAAACGAGGATTTATTATGGCTGCCCGTCAATTTCGCGGTAGCGCATTAAACGTGCCGTTTCGTGCCGATAACGAGCGGCCGGGGAAGAGGCTTATCGGCCGTTCGTTAAATCCCCGTTCGGTCAGCGATTTAATCGTAGCGCCAGGTGATAATTAGGCGCAACAAGGGGGATCGGGGCCGCTCACCGGTGGCTCTTCTCCCGAGCAGCTGACTCCTTTACGTGCTGTAATCACGCTAATGTACCTCTTGACCGATGACTCCGGTCGGATTCGGTACATGCGAAATTACCACGAGCGACTATTCGCCCCTGGCACTTTACTTTAGCGAATTAACCTCGTGCTAACCTGATGGGGATAGCCTAAAAGAGTCATTTCGTACGTCGTTTCGGAAGATGCAACTTTGCGCGACCACTAATTACACATCTCTCTCAGCTCGAATTTGTCGAATTTTTACTGTATGAAATAGAAACAAGTAATCTTACTAACAAAATAGTCATATTTGGAGACTTGATTATGAAACTAATAAGAATTTGACATCAAAATAGTTGAATTTTACACTCATTCCAACACGGAGAAAAAACTAATGTGGTTAAAATACCTAAATTGGGAGGTTTGCCGCTATAAAAGATGTAACAACCTCATAATTTTGTGCCTTAACATTTTCTCTAGCTACAGTTACTAATACGGGTAATTTTATCAGCTGATTGTGTATGTATGTTTCAAATAGTTGCATGAACTATACACAACGTCATCATTGCAACCTTACACAGTTGCAACATCTATTACGACAGTAACTAAGTTCTGTGGGTGTGATTACTACATTGTGACGATGTGACAGGCATTCATCCAAGTTGCACTAACCTTAAAATGTGTGTGTTGACTTACGACGCTTGCAACTGCTTACAACCGCGTTTATTGTGAATGTACAGTGTCACAAAATGAATAAAGAATGCGAGGATATCCTGAAAACTATTGGATTGGTGAGCCTCGACGGAGTATTCAGAAGAAAATTATTAATTAATTGTTACGGACGTGCGCGATAATATATATGCATCGATAAAGGCCAAGCAGATCATGTTTTGAGGTTAGGATGTTTTGTTATTAAACTCTATGGTTTAAAAGTAAACAGTACAATCAAGTGACTGTTGCACCTACATCGCAGTTGCATCACAGTAGTTGTCTTTCAAAGAAGAGTAAACAACACTATTGCTGTGGTCGTCACAGCCACATCTGAGGTTGGGGCAAATGTAACTATTTTTTGTGGTTATGGCTACCTCAATTGAGCATGCTATAACTATTCTGTTTTTTCCGTGTAGATACAGTGTTGTATTCATACATATACATAATCGCGCATAAACACTGCATGTTTACGTGTTCTTGAGCAGAAAACCATCATTTTCGAATGTATTTCGCATATTTAGTGACTAATAATTCATAAAAAAAATGTTATCCGCATATCAATACGATAAAAGTACGAAATAAGCCTTTCACTGATCTTCCACCAATCTTCCACTTATCTTCCACCCATCTTCCACTCTTGTGAGTGGAAAGAGGATCACCAGGGCTGATACGTCACGTTCCTTCAGATCTAACCTCAAAATTACAATTGGTAAAAAAATTGGCATCGTGCGGGAAATTCGAATGCTGCTTAAAAAAATTGTAATTTTTCCACTGATCTCAATGAATTATAACTGGATTGGTAATGGACCCGGAAAAAGGGGGTAAAATTTTGATATATATTTAAACATCTGTTCAACTCTGTGATTTACTATTATTTTTAATATTTCTGAAGTATTTTATACACTTTTTTCCAAGAATATCTAACTTATTTATTTATTTTAATAATATGAAGCTAGCACAGTCCTCTTTAACTTTTTTCCATGATCGGCAATAAATTTAGTTCTTCAGTAATAAATTACTTACCCTGAAAAACCAATTTAGTTCTCCCAAAGAAATTTTTAGTTGAGACAAAGTTTTTTTTACTGTAAAATATTTTAAGTTCAGACAAACAATTTCAACTCACCAGAACAGTGAATAAACAGTTAATTCATTTATTTGAACTAAAAACTAATTTTACCGAACCAAATCCTTTTTTCAGTGAACATAAATTTCCAAAATACACCCTCTTTTCACTAAACTTATTTCATATACCAAGAACCACTCCCCATACAAAATTTCACGACCCACAAACCTCAAAACAGTAAAAAAAAAAAAAGAATTCAAATCATCCCAATCAAACGACACGCATCGCTCCTTGATTATTATGAAAACTTTTTTTTCGATCCGACTGTGTTGATACACGTTCTCTGAAAACAAGATTGCCGCGAGTGACTCGAGCTTGAATCAACGTCCCGAGCGATAAAATAACTTAATTAATGGCGTATTAAAGTCTCGTGTGCGTGGGCGATGGACGCCACCGGTGATACCTAATGTGTATGATAAAACACGTGGCCAACCGCGGCCCCCGGCGACTCTTGAGTCATGCACGCCCGGGGGCGGCTCGGGAGACGCGAGACAAGACGACGACAATCGCCCCTCGCAACTCCCGGGGCACGTGTCGCGTTTCGAATAACGCGCTCCTCAAATTATCCCATCAAATGTACACGGCGTTCAGCGATAAACGTGAGAAACGACTTTTTTCAGGGCTCTGTTCATTGTCCGTCTAAAAAACGTCGGGGATCTTGTTTTGTTTGGACATCGAGAAATAACGTCTAATTATGTTTTTTGTAGTTTTTTCGGGGTGGAAGAATGAATTTATGATTGAGCACTGAGAAAAAACCGTAGTAATTTGTACAATATTATTTTTAATTTTTATGTATATTGTAATACATTCAGCAATAAATATATTTATTTTTACAATGCAGTATAGTAAAACGCCAAATACGGCAATTATAAGTTAATATATAGTAAGAAAAACTAGACAATTTCACTACATGATAATTATTTTTACATTTTTTTATGTGTTTTACAAGTTTTCATAATTATGTAAAGATTTGAATAAATTGTAGTATGTTGCTAATTTTTAAATTTAAAGCTGTGAAAGAACAATAAAAATTAAAAGACTCTCATAAATGCTTAAAACGAAGACTAAAATTTTGTAGTATTTCAAGGCACAATCATTATGCATAAAAATCCGTTGCACACGCTGAGAAAAAAACCTGGTATTTGTACTATAATTATTGGAGAATATATTTTAGCAAAATTTACAATGCTATTTTGAATTGTCATATATATTGTAATATTATATTTTTTGTAACATAAAGTATAGTAAAACGACAAATATCGCAATTTTAAGTTGATGTATAGGAAAAAATACTAAACATATTGAATTTTTTACTTTAGTGAATAACGGTTCTCATTATACAAGATATGGAAAATTACCTTACATAATCCATACAAATTACAAAAATTTTTTGAATTATTAACAACTTTAAGAATTTTCAATTTTTTTCCGAAATATTTAGAAATTTCAAGCATTATATAAATTATCCTGAAGTTTCTAAATGTTGTGAAAAAATGTTTAAATTAAGATTTTTCGTAATTTCTATATTTTTAAAGTTCTTCAGATTAGTTAATAAAAATTTTTTAAATCATCAACATGTAGATTTTGATTAAATATGCAACTGAACTTCTACAAAATTTATAAACTTTTTCTGAAATTCGAAAAATGTTCAAATTTTATAGAATTGTTGACAATCTCCAAACTTTTCAATTTTTTATTTCATTTTTCTCAATTTCTCAAACTGTAAACGTAAAATGAACCATTCAAAATTTGCAAAATTTGTCGAAAATCGTACAACACGATTCTTCGAAGTATTTTTACTAATGTTCAGTTTCTTCAAATTGTTATAGAAGAATTAAAAAACATTTTCATGCACATTTCAGGGAATTATGATAACAGATTGAATCTACGAAATCCAAAAATATTTTTAAATATTTCACAAAATAATCGACATTATTCAAATTGCAAAAGTTTTTCATTTTTCAAAATTTCAAACAGAATAAAAAATGAAAAAAATTTTCTTAATTATGTCAAAATCTATCTAACTCATTGTTATTCTCAGTTTTTTTAACCTTCTGGATTTTTTTCAACTTTTATGAAAAATGAAGGTACATGAGTACTTCGAAGAAATATAATATTGAACACAATCTACAAAATTTATGTAAAACTTTGAAATTCTTCAAAGTTGTCGAACGTCACGAAATTTGTATTAATCTATATAATCTTTTTTTTTCATTTTCCAAATTTTATAAATATTTGTCAAACTCACTCCAGAAAATTCTTGAATTGTTAGAATTATATGAATAATCTCCAAAATTTAAAATGACTTTTGATTTCTCGAAATTTCAAAAATAATACAGTCTACTCAAAGCTTTTCAAATTTGTTGAAAATTTTTATGACTTATTGTCATTTATTGTAATTTTTTAATACTTTTAGAGTTGTACAAAATCATATTAAAAAATGAAGAAAACGTCATTGTCATTGATATTTAGAATAATCGTGATACAATCGACACAATTTATAAACATTTTCCGAATTCCTATACGAAATTTTTTGAATTTATAATTTATGCCAAA
>JAPYZL010077178.1:0-14047 GCA_030522825.1 Platygaster orseoliae
TCCAACTCGTGCGTTTGGGCACTCGCTGCCGCTCGTGCCCAACTTCGCACTCGTTAGAATCATTCTCTTTCTCCCTTGTAGCATAAATATCTATTCTACAATCCCTCGTGAAATTTTCCAAAAGTGATACGTTCAAAATTTTGAAAAAGAAATTCGGAATATTTAGATTTATTTAAAATTTTTATTGATTTTATCGATCAAAATTTGATATCAGTTAACTTGAAATTAAAATAAAATTCAATCATTAATGAATAACGTTTTATTTTGACTTCAAATAGAAAATTTTAACAATTTTTAAAAAATCAGTCTTTCGTCCCACAATTTAGAAACTTCCAAGAAAAGATTTGGTTCGATGAACATTTTTTTATTATTGGTTATAAAAGTTTCAAATAATACTATGTTCAAAATTTTCAATCAAAATTCAATGATAAATAAATCATATGTGACCCGCCGGGAAGAAAGGGACCTTAGGAAGCTCGACAAAATTTTTCACGGCGAGCGTTTGAAGTTGATGCGAGTAATGTTAAACATGGGAATGAAAGGTCCGCGTCGCTCTATTGTGGAAAAAGTAAATTTCCTAGAATTTTTTTGTTTTTTCCATTGAAAAGAGCAATTCCAAAACTATCAGAAAGTGAATTGATCCGGAAATCGATTTTTTCGCCCTAAGGTCCGTCCCTTTCCTCCCGGCGGATCACATATGTTATTTTGATAGTTGAAATTAAAGAAAAATTTTTTAAAAATTGGTCTTTTGTACCACAGTTTAAGAAATTTCAAGGAAAGATTTCGTTGCATGAAAATCTTTTTATAATTGATTATTAAATTTGCCAATATTGGTTTGTGCAAAATTTTAGAGAAGAAATTTAGAATATTTTGATTGAAATGGAATTTTAATTGATTTTATTATTCCAAATTCAATATTGAATAATTTTAAGATGAAAAGAAATAAAAAAATTAATCAATAAAACCACTTTTTGATAATTGAAATTCAGGAGAAAATGTTGAAAAATTAGTCTTTTGTCCGGCAATTTAAGAAATTTCAAGCAAAGATTCCATTGCAGAAAAATATGTTTATAATTTATGAAATTTTCTTATAATGGTTTGTACAAAATTTTGGAAAAGAAATTAAGAATATTCTGATTGAAATAAAATTTTAATTGATTTTATTAATCCAAATTAAAAATCGAATAATTTTAAGATGAAAAGAAATTCAATAATGAATTAATCAAATTTATTTTTGATAATCGAAATTAAGGAAAAAATGTCAAAATTTTGTCGAAAAAAAGTCAAAAAAAAAAAAATAAAATTTGTTGAAAAAAAAATGAAGAACATTTTAGTTTAATTAAAATTTTTCTTGACTTGAATAATCGAAATTCAACATTGATGAATTAATCTGAAATTAAATCCATTTATTGATAAATGACATTTTATTTTGATCAGTTTTAAAAAGGTATCAAAGTTTTGAAGAATAGTCTTTTGTCCCACAATAATTCAAGAACTATCAAGAAAAGATTTCTTAGGACAAAAATTTTTTTATTATCGGTTACAAAACTTTTCAATGATTCTATGTACGAATTTTTTCAAAAAAATTAAAAACATTTTAGTTTACTTCAAAATTTGCTTGATAATAATAATCGGAATTAAATACTGATTAATTTTAAATTTAAAACTGAATTCATTTATTATTGAATGATATTTCATTTTGATCAGTTCTGAAAATTTATCGAAGTTTTGAATTTTTCAAAACTTTTTTTTTAAATCGTGAAATTTGCTTTATTTATTGTATCAAATTTTTTTGTCCACAATTCAAGAACTATCACGAAGAGATTTTACTGTACAAAATTTTTTTAAAAAATAAGGGAAATTTTAGTTCAATTCAAATTTTGCTTGATATTTATTATCCTTTTTAAATATTAAATAATTTTCAAGCTATCATTAAATTTAATAATTAAAGAATGACATTTTATTTTTATCAATTTCGAAAATTCATCGAAAAATTCAACTTTTTCAAATATAGATTTCTCAGAGTATCCTTACAATATTTCTTTTACTTTTAAAGATTCGTTGTTCATTGGACAGTTCCCCAATCCGTTGCTGAATACTACCAAGAATCTGGAAGAGCAGGCCGAGATGGGAAACCTGCGTTTTGTCGAATTTACTTCAGTACCCAAGAGAGTCGCGCTGTCAGTTTTTTGCTCAAAAACGAAATCGACACGAAACCAACAGCAGCAAATAAAAAACTTTGGGAATCTTACCAAGCGATGATGAATTATTGTATGGAAGTCAAGTGAGCATTTTTCACATTAATTTTCTGTAAATGCCCAAAGTTTTACATGTAAATTCACGAAATCATGCAACTGTATTTTCGTTGACACTAAAAAATGTAATTCTTAAGTAATAAACAAATATACATTAACATTTCAAATTTTTTATTTAATCAGGTGCCGACACGGGGTTTTTTCGAAATTTTTTGGAGACCCAATTCCCAAGTGCGACAAAATTTGCGATGCTTGTGAAAACGGAGATGAAGTTCGTTCCAGGATCTCACAATATCAAAGCAGTTTGACGACTGCGCGAAGAGCACCGAATGGTCATTTAGATGGAATGATTGCTCTTTCGAAATTCGACTTGTAAGTTATTTTCACAAGAATAATAATGTAATTAATATTTAATTCTCTATTTATTATTCATATATTTTAATATTTATTATTAATTTTATAGTTATTCATTTATTATATAAATTATTTATTAAACTATTTATTATATTTATTATAATGTTTTATTTCATTATTTTTACATTACATTTATTTTTGAAATGAATTTTTTTTATTTTAAAAATTTTTTAAATTGTTTTTTTAAATACATTTTACATTACATTTATTATTTTTACATTATAATTATTCGTTATTCATTAAATATATAAATTATATTTATTTATATATACTTATTATTTATTTCATATTTATTATATATATTATATATGATATTTATTATATATTATTTATTTATGTACATATTATAATAAAAAAATATATATTTAAGTATTATTTATTCAAAATTTTTTTAATATTAAGCGATAATGGCGAAGACGAAGAAGGATTTTCAAAGTCCATTGAAGACACTTTGAAAGAAGAAAAACACGAGAGAGAGCAACAAATCAAAGAACAATTCGCTTTGAGACGAGGCGGAATTGATAAACAGGCCATGGTAATGTTGATCAGAAATTGAATAATTTTTTTTCGAAGTTTCATAATTTTAGTTTTTATTTATAGATCCATAAACAAAATTTGAAGGCCTCGAAATCATCTTCGGTTATTGCTCCAGAAAGCACGGACACAAAAACACGGGGTCTCACTGTTCAGGTGAAACATAAAAATTTAAGTTTTTTGTTTTCATAAAGTATAGATTTTATTTTTACAAACAAATATTTTTGTGCTTGTTTACTCACTGTAACAATGAACCATGCAATTATTATTGAATAAACATATTGAATTTGAACTAGAGTTTTAAAATCTTAAAAATATTTATATTCTCGAAAATATAACAGTTTTTTACATTTTTAAAATGATTTTGAGTAAACCATTTGAAAATAAAAATTACTAACAACATTTTTCAATTTTTCAATTTACGTTAGTGAATCGCTATTTTTTAATCAAAAATTTTTCTTTTTTTTTTTCAACGTTTTCAGCTCAGGGAATTTCATTTGGAAAAAATCGAAAAAGAGCTGACGAACAATTTTGAAAAAATGAAAGCTATCCAAGACCTGAAAGATGGCGACATTTGCAAGTGCGCCAAAAATTTGGAATACAAAGAACACTGCAAAGCTCGAATAGTTTCTACCTACAAATTCAACATGCACAAACTGGTAAATTTTTGTTCACATTTCATACTTTTTTTATATTCTTAAAGTAAATTACGTTACATTTTTTATCTCAGATCTGCTCCATCCAAAAAAGCTCAAAAGAAATGACTCTTTTCGAAGAACTGAAAAATTTGGAGCCCGTAAAAAATGAAAAAATCTCGAAACCAATGCCATCATTTGCGACTGCGAAAGACTTGCTGAAACTCTCAAAAACTTCATCAAAAACAGAGACATCAAAATCCTTCACAAGACCCGAAAAAAAATTGGATCCAAATTCGAAACTCAAGCTGCAAAATCAAAGAGGTTTCGTCAAAGCTTCAGAACTGAATATGGTTACTGCGAAAAAAGATTCGGTTTCAAAATCTGAAGCTGAAAGCAGCAGCAAAAAAAGATCGTTGAGCGTGGACAAAGAAAAATTTGGAAATTATTTTAAAAAAGCAAAAACGAGCACTGGAAAAGATAATTAAGAGTGGAATTTGCTTTTTGTATTTATTGATGTAATTGTAAATAAAACTTTTGTAATCGTAGAATTTATAAATAACTTTATTTTGATGACTATCATTTAATATGAAACTAATGACGAAAAGTACAATATTTTTCGTTGTTCTTATAAATAAAGTATAAAAACGTGCGTGGTGAAATTATTTTCATGAATTCGTACAATAAAATGTAGCTTACTTACTAAACAATTTATAAATTTGTTCACTAAAAACGTATCTTCTAATTCTGCAATAATTAACTTAATTTTGTTCAGATTATGATCATAACGATATGTGAAATTTCTCGTTATATTTACAAGTTTTTTTATTACAGAATATAAATATTTGAAAAATACAATTTTTCTTCGAGTGTGAATTTCCAGTTTCACGAGTACATTTATTGATTGAAAATATTATTTTCGTTTGCGTGCGCGAAGATACATATTGATTATTTCGCAGACAGACAATTACGCAGATATTAATCGTACTCGATATTTGCACTTACCTAGCAATGAACTACAAAACAGTCATTTTTTTAGAACATGGTCAATTTGCTTTGTGTTTTTTATAACTTCCAGGGATTTGAGATAAACTTGTTATTCATTATTCGAAAAGTGAAATAATATTATGAGCATTTTCTGTATTTCAGGAATATATTTCTGAGTAAATTTGAGTAAATTTCAGTAACAATGAGATTCATTGGAAATATTTTTTATTGAAGTTTAAAGAGATCATTTTAAAATTCGTCTTTAAAAAAAAAATATTAATGCAATTGCTGAATTGTTCGTAAATTCATAAAAAAATGTTGACTCGCAAGATAATAATTATTTTTAAAATCTGATTTAGTGAAAAGAATCGCTGTGTTTGATTAAAATTCATCAGGCAACGTTAAAAGAATCTATTTCTTGTTTCTGTAAATCGTTGCTTGAACACGAAGAAAAAAACGTTCTATTTGTTTTTCAAGTCTTTGCTCATTACGTCAATCGATGCATCGGAGCTAGCATGCGTACTTCAGCTTTAGCCAGCGAACACTCTTGCGATGCATTGACCCTACTTCCATCGTCGTTGCATTCATCGACCACGATTGGCCTGTGAAAATAATAACTTTCTGTTTTCGTTTTCCCATAAAAGTTTAATATTTCTATTTCGAATTCAATAATTAAAAAATGTGAGATATAAAAAAAATTATTATCCAGTTTTACGTGCACATTTTTAGTTTTAACTAATTTTTATTCATTTTTTTTATTTTGTCTTTTTAAAATGAAAAAAATTTATTTTACTTATGTTGCATTGACGGTGACGGAGTACGTGATATAGGAAAACTGGCCACTTCTCTAGACACAGAAAATGACCTTCCGCACTCGAAAGTTTCATCAGGCATCACGTTTGCACCTATTCCACTGAAAAATTTCCATTCACAACTTGTATAAATTACATTTTATAGAGTTAATTTTAAAATTATTTAAAAACACTGTTATAAAATTTTTCATTCATTTGGATTTTTTTCTATACTCAGCATTATATTTTATGGAAAAATTTGAGTATTATTGAAGGTATCAAATGGTCCGGTAGGATTCTGCAGTTAGAATATTCACAAAAATCAAATTTTGACAGTAAAATAGTCTTGAATGAAAAATTATTATTAATGTACGAAATTATCTGTAAATGTTTGTTATTATTAGATTTATGATATAATTGTATGAAAATAACAAACCTAATAAGAGATCCAGAAACGACAATGAAAGGCATTGGCGTAGGACAAGGGCTCAAAGGGGCACTGCTGACAGAGCTTCTCGTGCTACTTATAACAGAATGCGGGCATTGCGGGGGAATAATCGCATTTCCAATAATACTATTTACGCTCACTGAAGATTGCCGCCTTCCAAGGCACCTTAGTATTTTCCAACCTCGTTTTTCTGAAACTAGAAGAGAAACGATCAATGAAAATAAATTGGTAAATAATGTAATTTTACTGAATCTTACACATTTTCCACAAATCTTTGAAATTCATTAACATTTACTAAAAGTCTACAAATTCTTACATTTTTTGCAAGTTATTGACAATCTTTAAAATTGAGGCTTTTTATTTAAAATTTTAAAAACTTTTTACTTGAAAAGAATGTTTTGGAACTTGCAATTGATAATAATCATAATATTACGCATCTTAATGCTGATGCATTTTTGAGTGTGCTTTGAATGAGCATTATTTGAGCCTGTTTGATGCATAAAAGCGCCATCAATGCTGCATCAAAATCAACACTCGACTCCCAAGCAATACGTAGCAATCAATGCATCATCAAAGCAGCATCATAAACTTGCTCTCGAATTGCGAAATGATGGCAACATCAATACACATTTTACATCACTCAAACATTGCACATTCACTGTACCAAAACTTCTAAATTTGAGCTAATATTTTTTTGTAAAAAAGCTCGAGTTGATGCATCAATAATTCTGCAATCATTGAGAGGTAGAAGATAAGCTGATTGCTCAATGATAATGATATGTTTGATCTTAGTGAAGCTGCGTTTTGATGTTGCAATAAACGTGCAATGATTCTGTTTTAAATTCATCAATGATGCTACAATATTTGCAACATGACAAAGCACACTTGTGATGTATACAAGAATGTAAGATTTTGGTGACACATATTGCTGCGATTTTGGTTAATTGAGGCGCTCGATGCAATAAGGGGATATGCGCAGGCTGAAGAGAATGTAACATATCCCCTTATTGCATCGAGCGCCTCAATTATGATGCAGCATTGAATGCGCATTCAGTCAATTATGTTTGCGACAACAAGATGTACCAATTATTTATACGTCTTTGCATATTCACATTGTAGGGATTTTATTGTCTAATCATCATTCATTGCACAATCAAAGTTAAATCGCTTTGAATGAGCATTTTTTTGAGTCTACAATGGCGTTGCTCTGTTTGATGCATGAAAACTTCATCAATGCATCATCGAATTGCAAAATGATGCCAACATCAATTAATTTCTTTGATGAATCTTGCTACAATTTCGGTCAATCATAATGCAGCATTGAATGTGCAAAGATGTATACAACAGTGTTATCTAGGATAACATTTAGAAATATTATGTTAAAGAAACATAAATGGAGCAGATTTGAAGAAAGAGAAAATGATCCAATCACGCTAATGCAATAAACTGAGTATGTTCGACCTTAATATCATTAACTTGATTACCCGGAACTATTGGACTCGTTGGGAAAAAGTCTCCGTGAATAGGGCAATGAAAGCCGACACGTCGTTCCCGATTTCTCGCTCTGCGTGTAAGAACACAGAGGAGGACGCCCAAAACGAACATTATCGTACCCACGACAATGAGTCCTGGACCTAGAACACGGGAATTTCCGGTGAAGGCGATCCTCGTTGCATAGGAATTGAAGTCTTCATCTTCTCCTGGGCCGCGATACGAAGCGACTGCAATTGTTTTAACAACTGATTGGCATGATTATCTACAATTTACTGAAAAAAAATTCCAACAAAAGCATACACAAGCAAATAATTAAACTATTTTCGTATTGTATATTCTGAATTTTATTTTAGGGCTACTGATTTTTTACATTTTTAAGATACTGAATAAAACGTTGTATTTTTTTAAATGAAAACTAGCTGCAGAATAAATTTATGAAAATTTATTTATTGATAGAAAAAATTGTTTTGATTAAATATACTAGTGAGCACAATTCCAACGAGCATGAACAGGAAACCGAAGACCGGAAGTGCGATTTGGCAACTTGCGGCAACCACAACACCGGCGACCATTAAGCCGCCTTCGATTTTTTCGACTCTCAGCCGTGATATCGGAGACGGGCATTTTAACTTTGCAGGAAAATTCGGGAGAGTACCGTCTTCTGCTGACAAAGTGCAAGACCTTGAAAACAAAAAATTTATCACAGATATAGTTCATAGTGGTGATTTCCAGAGGGGAAGGGAGGGTTCGAACCTCTCCCGAAATTCGGAAAAAATCAATTTTTTGAATATAAAAGTAACGGCGAAACATCGAGAATTCCGTAAATAAAACCTGACACTGAAATATGTATTTTTTTTTATTTTAAAGTCGAAATTTTTGACATTTCAGGAAGGTTTGAATGAACAAAAAATTATAAACTTCTGAACAAAATTTTAAATTTTAAATAGTAACAGTAGAATGAAATGGATGAAATATATAAATTTTCCAAATTTCAACGGATGAGTCGAAAATTTTGAGAAATAAAGTCCATATTAATTTAGAACTTCTAAGTTCAAACGAGAAGAAAATAAATAAATAGAAAGTGAGCATCGAAAATACTAACTTTCCAGTACTTTAAAATTATCTGTTTAATATAATTATAACTATCAGCATTATATTATATAAATAGTATATTTTATAATAACATTCTCTTGAACATATTACATACAATGTAGTAATTAATTTTGTTGTTGATGGTTTATTGTTATTAAAAACAGTAAAGCATTTTCATATGTATATAAAAACAATAAAAATGCGTATTTGAAAGTAGAAGACTTCGATGTTTTTGACTTAAGGGGGGAAATCTATGTAAACAGCCGAAAATTGCACGTATTTTTAATTTTTTTTTTTCAACAAGAAAAAGATGGCCGATTGTCACTGAATTTTTCCATGTTTATTATGTAATATTAAAGTAGAATTTGTAATTTTTTCACATAAAAAAATTGAAAAATGGCGGAGATATTGCACCGTAACTCATCAGTGGTCTGAAATCAGATTTAAAATCGGCGGGCGTGATTGCGCTTGAAAACTAAGCTAGAGATTTTCTTGAAATTTTGTTTGTTCAAAACCCTTTCTATCGCGCCCTGAATGAAGTGGCAACTTTGCATTGTTGCAAAAATCACCTTTTTGTTATACAAAACGAGGAAAAAAAATCAACTGAAATCGACAATTCTTATTTTTGGCCTGGTATTTTTGAAAAAAGTGTAAATGCGTAAAATGAACCCATTCAGGGGGCAATTACATTCATTAAGTAACGTTTGGAAAAATATTATATGTATCAGATGAACCTAACTTACGTTATTACGCCCGCCGTTTGGAATATCACTTCAGACCACTGATGAGTTACGGTGCAATATCTCCGCCATTTATTAATTTTTTTAAATGAAAAAATTACCAAGTGTACTTCAATAATGAATAATGAACATGAAAAAAATTAGTAACAATCGTCCATCTTTTTCTTGTTGAAAAAAAAATACAAGTATGGGCAAGTTTTCGGCCGTTTACATAGATTTCCCCCCTTATGAATTTCAACTATTTAAAAGTGAGTTGTCGATAAATGATTATTTTTTGTAGCAAATATTCAAAAATGAATAAGTTAAACAAACCGAATTGAAAATATCTGAAAAGTTCAATATTTCGTTTTTTCACAGCAATTCAGTATGTTAACGTATAATTCTGAAAGTAAAAAATATTGCAAAACAACTCTGATAGTAGCAAAAACATTTAGATTCAAACAGTAAAAATTTAGTTTTGAATGAAAATATTTATTATATCAACAAATTTGAAGGACTGATGTGTATGCAACTTTTTAATTGTAATAAGTCATTATTATAAATTATTAGTTCAAGTTCTAGTGATTTGATATAGATAAAGAGAACAAATTTATGATTTCTAATTTCGAAGAAATAAAAAACTATAGAATTTTATAGTAAAAAAATATTTTCCTCTAATTAAAATTTTTTTTCATAAAGTTTCGGAAGTCAACAAATAATTGAAATGCCTTGAATTCGAAACTCGTAATATTCAAGAATTAAAAATAGAGAATTCGTTAGTAGAAACAAAACTATTGGAAATCATTTAAAATATAATGAACATAGTTTTACATACACTAAATATTTAATTATTACCATTTATTTAAAATTTCTTTTCCTAGTATTTTCCATTTTTTTTTTGTATAATAAACTAACAGTTTATTTGATTTTTTTTAATGACTTGAACCCTGAATTTACCTTTTTCCAATCAATTGTCGAATTCCAAAATCATGTAGATTGCAAAGTTTCAAGTTTCAATCGTCATCATTTATTTTTTATTTGGTTTTTTTCTTCGCAAAATCTGATTGAAAATTTAAATAAAGTTAATAAATAAGAATTCGTTTTCCTAGTCTTTTTGATTTTATAATTTTTCAATATAAATTAACAATTTACTAAATTTTGTATTATGACTTGAATTCACCTTTTTTCCATCACTTTTCAAATTCAAAAATTATGTAAAATACATTTTATTACAAAACTTAATTAAAAATTTTTCAGGTTTTTTGACATAGTTTTATTGTGATCATTTTTTTAATTCGCATTCTTTTCGAATGGCATCGATTTGTAGTTCCTGAACCGAGCATATAGAAAACCTTGACACATAATCTGTCCTCGTTTGGCTAAAATAACTTGTTCCGCATAGACCGCGACTGAAAACATCACCAGGTTCATGAATTGATCAAACTTTTCGCAAGACGTCAAAAAGTTTCGAAACGACAGACAGCCAAGAGACTTGCGAAAAAGGTTGTGAATTTTTAAATTCTAATGAAATCCTTTTTCAAACAATAAATTTTTATCAATGAGGACTTAATTTTTTTATACTACTACTGATGATTCAGTATTATTTGTACTGATTTTGTTGAAAAATTACATGAGTACTTAAAAAACATTTTTATATAAATAATTATCTTAGTTTAGGAGTTTTATCTTGAATATTACGATTATAAATTAACAGTAGAAAAATCAAAGAATAGTGAATCTCAAACTATTTTTTCTGTTGTAAATCAAACTAGAAGATTTTGTACTTTCGATTGTTGAATTCAATAAGATTTTATGATTTTATAATAAAATTAGATTACTGAAAGTTATAAATATTTTTTCGTGAATATAATATAATGACGTGGTTATTTATAATCCTTTTTTTAAAAAAATACATTTTCAAGTTATTGTTTGAATTAAATGTTACAATTCTTTTTTGAACAAATTTTCCGAAAAACAGTCCTTAACACAAAATATCTAATACTGCAGAGGAAAATTTTTTTCAACGTAAAATGATAAGTAGAAACTAAAAATAAGCTTTTTAACAAGCAAAAAGGAATAAATTTCTTGGTAAATGAAATTAATAACAATCATTTGCAAAAAATAACTTCTACCTCGCACTTCAGCTGTTGAATATGATAAACACAATTTTGCCTGTTTCAAAGTTTTAAACAAATAATAAAAATTCCTTTAAAAAAATTGTTTGTAAATACTCAAAGTACTAGAAGTGTATGAAATAATATCTGAGTTCTAAAGAATTCAATAAAATACCTTAACTAAAAAAATAATTACTGAGACTCCTTAAAAATACTGATTCTATAAAGAAATCAATTTTTGTTCCAAAAGTAAAAGCATGAATTTGCAAGTCTAATTCCAAGATAACATTGAAATAAACATATATTTTTATACGCTGCCCTTTTGACATTCAAGAACTCGACGTCTGACTGCGATTCCAAAAACTACCCAGCAAAAAAAAATAGCCAACAACCATTACAATTTTCCAACAACTTTATTTCCAAAAAACTGTCGAACTAACAAACACCATTTTAAATCCAAATCATCAATCAAACAATTGGGCGAAAAAACAAATATGTATGTTAATCCAGTGTACGATTACGAAGTAAACCAAAAGTCGATTAATCGTCGACGTCACTTCTGTAAGGTCGTGTTCATTTGGGGTCCCTGACAAAATGTCACGAAGCTTCGGTTCCTCGACTAAAAATCCTTCGTTTTCCTCCTCGAAATCAATTTTCCCGACCGGCCGAATTTCCTCGGTTTTCCTCACCACCGAATTCCCCATGTTCCCAATTCTTCAGTGACTCGTTTCGAACATTTTCGCGATATTTCAACGATGATTGATCAGATCAAAGGAACGCTTTTCATCGTTGACAGTGCGAATCGCGACTGTTGCTGATGCCAAAACATGCAAGTTCGGAGGCTTCCTCGATTATCTAATCGCGATTACGCGACTTTTGCCGAGAGGCGTATCAATATTGTACCGGTTGTTAATTGCGTTTCAATGAGATGCGGAAAAGTTCTGGAAAACGTGTGAATGCGAAATTCGAGAGGTAGTGTATTTGAAATAGAGACTTCGATATCGTACTAAATATGAGTAAGCAAGTTTTTTAAAAAATTATGCAAAGTGACTCAGGTATCTAAAAAAAAGATCAAGGAGGCTGAAGTCAAAAAACAATTATTGGAGACTTAAAAAATGTTTCAGAATTCATGAATACGATTCGAGTTGACTATTTGAAATTCGGGGGGGGGGGGTATCTACTGTACATAAGTTTTTAGAATTATATCAACTTGAGATAATAAATAACCTTAAATTGACAAATGCTTCTTAAGAATGCAATTATTGCTAATAGTTACATTATAATAATTTATTGTAATTATAAAAAAGTGATTCAAAAATACTTATATAGATAATACCAATACTTGCTTGTGTTGCTGATCTGAATCCTTAGTAATTTTTATTTTTGTAAAAACAGTATACATATTTCTATAAGCTCGATCTTATATAATTCTTATAAGAAAATCTTTTTTTAAATTGTAAACTTATAAAGATCATATAAAAAAAGTTTTTCTCGTAAAATTCTATTTCCTGTAGAAATTTCTAGAATATAAGTTTTGTATAGAAATTTTTTTCTGTATAAAATTCATAAAAAAATTTGTTCTGTAAGAAATTTGTCTATTCAAACAGTTTTTATAAAAAAATGTCTTTCAGAATTTTTCAGGTAATTTGTATTTTTTGATTTCAATTGATGACAATATTCTTTTAATACTGTTTTTTTAATAAGATTTTGGGAAATATTTTATATTTAAATATTCAACAAATAATGGTATTTCAGATAAATAATTTTTTATTTTTGATATCGAAGATTTTGAAATGTTAATTATTACATTAATATATATTTATTATTTATTTATATCAAAACATTTGCAAGTGTTTTTTCCATTAAATATACTTTCGGAGGCTAAAACAAAACTCTGATTTTTTTATCCCGGGAACCTCTCAAGTCATTGTTTAAATAAGTGTCGTGTTTAACAGGTATTTTTCTTAAGATAACATAATTCATGAACGGTATTGTATAATTTTATCATACTTTCCACGTAACGGTGAGTGTTTTGTATGTCGAGATAACTTTTTACGATTGTGTTTAAGGACATGTTAATCTAAACAAACTGAATGAAATTCCAGTTTTCGATAAAATTTTTTTTATTGGTTGACAATGATATGTAATTTTTCAGCTAAAGTGCGTTAACAAAAAAATTTGTTAAAAAAGCTTTTTCTCGGTGTTTATTTAAATTATTGCCTAAAATTCTTTTTGTGCTTTATTTACATTTTATATAATTATTTGTATTTTCATGAAGTAATGTTATTTTTGGTTAGTTCATCGCTTTTTTTGTGTTTTTATTTGTAACTTATGCTGCAATTTTCGAAACACGATTTGTGGAATTTCGTATACAATAGATATTTATGCTACAAGGGACAAAAAGGATGATTCCGAAAAGTGCAAAGTTTGCGCACTCGCTTCGCTCGTGCCCAAACTTTGCACTTTTCGGAATCATCCTTTTTGTCTCGTGTAGCATACAATATTTTTTCCCATGCATGTGTAAAAGTGGCCACTTCATTTTTATGGAACGCAGGAACGAAATC
>JAPYZL010077204.1:0-10694 GCA_030522825.1 Platygaster orseoliae
TTCCCGGAAAGAGGCCTGCGTCACGCGTTTCATCATAAGCGGCCACTCCTACACATACATGGAAAAAAATATTGTATGTTACATGGGAGGAATGTGATTCTACTCGCGCGCTTGCGCACTCGCTGCAGCTCGTGCCCAAATGCTCGCTCGTAGAATCATTCCATTCCTCCCTTGTAGCATAAATATCTATTTGGAGAAAAGACATTGCCTTTAAAAAAAAAAGTTCAAAAAATTAAACAATATATTATAATATAAATGAATAATTATTTATTTCAAGCATATATTTTGATTTTGTCGTTTATAACTTAAAATCATGTTTTTTATCGTTTGTGATTTAAAAAAATTTTTACTAATCCTGATTTTCAAAATTCTTTACAGTTTTTCCAGTATTCAGATATGTATAGTTCTTTGTACTTCATGTTCTAAAAGTTTAAGAAATAAACGAAAACAAAAATAATATAACTTCTCATTCCCATTTAAGAATAAATTGAAAAAATTTCGTAATGTTTAATAATATTCGTAAATTATCAATAATCATTCATTACCAGAGTTTTTAAAAATATGTACATGCATTTTTTTTCTATTTGTTGGAAAAAAGTTAAAGTTAATATCGAATTTCGCCAGGAATCCAAGATTTTGTACATTTCGTTGAAACAGTTAAACACGTTAAAATTTTTATGCACAATGCTTTTTATTTGAAAGCATTTGAAAACTCAAAACAACATATTATAAATTATTGCAACCGACACATTGAATTTGACGTTAAATAAATAATTTCTAATTTGAATGCAGGTTTTTTATCTTTTGTAACCTTCTTAAGGATATGTCATGAATTTTTCGACACACTTCTTATAATAGAGTTTTTTATAATAAGTTTATAATAGTTATATTATGTAGTTAGGTATATTTTTAGTTTAGGTAAATTTTTAGTTAGGTAAGTTAGGTAGTTAGGTAGTTAGGTATATTTTTAGTTTAGGTATTTAACAATTTCTTATTTGAATGCATGTTTTTTTTTGTAACTTAATTCAGCATATTTATGTCACTTTTCGTGCATATTTGCATAAACTTCTTCATTGTCCTATCAAAAAGAAAACGCAAAATTTGCTAGATTCATTCAAATTTTACGCATTCCATTGGAAACATTTACGTAAAAACCCGTACTTTTTGAAATAGCCAAAGATCTTGTACATGCTTCTTGAAACAGGAAATTTTTCCAATAAGTTTCGATTACCGGCGATGAAACATTTGAGATGTACAAGATCCTGTCTCAAATAGCCCGAAACGAAAATCTCAGCGGCACAGTATATTGATGCGCCCTTTTTTCACGAGCGCGCATGGCCAATATAGATATATACCTATAACAACCTTCTTCACTCCCCCCCCAAACTCCCATACCCTCGTTCCTTGCAGAAATACACAAGGAAAGAAAAGCTGTCTCGGGATGAGTACCTCAGCAAAGAAAATCTGGTCCCAGAATAGTTCCAGGATTTTCTGCAAATGAAGTTACTTGGGGAAAAAGGCATATGAAGGGAATGTTTATGCAGATTTGGACGTAGGTGAAATTGAAGTCCAAATTGAATGGCTCGGCATGATAATATCAAGCGTGCTAAAAACTTTTTGTTTTTTTGAGTATTGGGCTTTGTATACAGTGAATTCGGTATTAGTGATTTTAGGAGACTTTATTGATAAATTTTGACTACTTCATAAAACTCTAAAGTTTGTTGAAGTGGTATAATTTATCAGAAAATTATATTTTTTTATGAATTTATATTATGGATTGTGAATATTTCAATGATTATTGTAATATATGTACTTTTATTTTGTTTATGTTGTAGTAAACTTTGTTAAGTTGATTATTTTTTATTTAGTCTTTGGGATGTTTTGGTACAAAGTTTTTTTATTGGTATTTTGATAAGTTGAATAAAAATGCTAATCAGTGGTTAAAATATAAATTATTTGCTACACTTATTGTAAATATTGTTATCATTTACAGGCGTCAATGTTGTTAAATAACAATAATAAATAAACAAATCATTATTATAGAATGAAAATAATATAATTATAAACCAAGATAACAAAACATTACTTATAATCATATAGTGAAAACGCTGTTTTCTGACCTCGATTTACAAATGAAAAAATAGTTTTCCCTAGCATAACTTTAATTCAAAAAATCACTTCCTATTCTTTACAGCACTTTCAGAATCAAATTTAAAAAACCAAGATATCCTCTGTAATTAGCATCGTTGCAGTAAAGTGAGCGTTACAATTCAAACTAAACTTGGTAATCCAAAGGGATAACGAAAAAATATGAAACTAACCCAACCAGGGATATGAGTTTACCGGTCAGAAAAAAATCGGTGTCCAAAAATTGTCACAATGTCCAATAGTGTGTCATGTCCAATAAATTATATGATGTCCAAAAAATATTATATATAAAAACAAATTCTAGAAATTTAAGGAAATATTGTTTACATATGACGAGTTTGAGATAAGTTTGTGAATAACATATTTATAATAGTACAAGCAAAAAATTTTAAAAAACATGAAAAATGCAAAACTCTAAAAAAATTTTTTTTTGGTGCATGTAAAAAAATGAAAACGAGGGAAAGAACTTAGAAATTGCAGTTCTTGAAAATTGTCGTGATTTTAAATAATTTACGGATTTTATGGAAAATGTATGAAACCCGAAATTTTTTTGAGGTTTGAAAATTAAATTAATTAAATTGAAAAACTTGATAATGATATGAAAATTAAATACACACAAATACTACGCAAAAATCGAACAATTAATAAATTTTAGTTGAACCAAATGAAGAAAATTTCTGACAAATAGCTTACATTTCTTAAAGTTATATTATTCTCTAAATTAATTAAAAAATTTTAGGAATTTCAGATTATATCCTTATGATGAAACATTTTTTAATATTTAAAAATGTGGTATATTACATGGTTTCTGTAATTTTTCGGAATTTGAAAATTTTTCACTATGTACAAAGTTTATTAACATTATCTGAAATTTAACAAATTATTCGAATTTTATAGAATTTACAACAATCTGAAGTATTATCCCAATGCTTTTTCATTTTTTTCATATTTCAACAATAATAATTGAAAAAAATTAATTAAAACTTATATAACCTTTAATTATTTTTCGTTTATTTCAATACTTCCAAGTTTTTGAAATTTTTTAATAAAATTCAAAAAAACCATACACTTTTCCAAAAAATATGATTATGATCACATAATGTAAAATTTTTACTGTCTACTTATAAAATTATCGACTCTTCAGAAAATTTTCAGTTTTTCAGTTTTTTTAACATTTCGAAATTTTTAACACAATAAAAACTATTCAAAAATTGAAGTTAAACTAAAATAATTCGAATTTATAGAACGTACAACTTTCTGGAGAATTACCCCAATGCTTTTTAGTTTTTTTTTTGTATTTCAACAATAATAATTGAAAAAAATTCATGAACATTTCTGTAACTTATAATTATTATTCGTAATTTTTCAATATATCCAAGTTTTTGAAACTTTTTCATAAAATGAAATAATACCAAACACTTTCCCATAAAATATGATAATGATCACAGTACACAAAATTTATATTGTCTACTCATAAAATTATCGACTAATTAGAAAATTTTCAGTGTTTTACTTTTTTTATCTTTTTGAAATTTGAAACATAATAAAAACTATCCAAAGATTAAATTATACTAAAATTATTTTAATTTTATAGAATTTACAACAATCTGAGGAATGATCCCAATGCTTTTTCATTTTCTTTGTATTTTTACAATAATAATGGAAAAAAAACGCATAAAAACTTCTGTAACTGATAATAATTTTCAATAATTTTTCAATAGGTACTTCCAAGTTTTTGAAATTTTTGCATAAAATTTAAAAAAACCATCCACTTTTCCAAAAAAATGAGCATAATCAAAATATAAAAAATTTATATTGTCTACTTATTAAATTATCGACTACTTAAAAATTTGTAGTTCCTTAATATCTTCAACACTTTTGAATTTTAAACATAATAAAAACTATTGAAAGATTGAAATTAGACTAAAAGTATTCGAATTTTATAGAATTTACAACAATCTGGAGAATTATGCCAATGCTTCTTCATTTCCTTTATATTTCATATATTTCTATAATAATAACACTGTGCAACAAAATTTAAGTTTGAAAAAATTGATGAGCTCTCATCAGCAAAAATCAATAGTACATGGCCCTAAACGCATAGATGTCGTAGCCAGGATCGTAGATAGGATTTCCGGGCCCGGGGAGAAGAATCTTACGGGCCCCTTGCCGAAAAAAAATTGGTGACCTTTTTTTTATCATCACCAGAGAAAAATATCATATCTAATGGCACAAAAAACCGGGCCCGGGGTAAAATACCCTGTTACCCCCCCCCCCCCAGTTGTCAGGGCTGGTCGTAGCATTTTCAAAAGTTAGCTCTTGTTTACGAGTAATTAATTATTAAAAATTCTAAATTAAAAATTGTATAACTCCTTCAATTTTCATCCGATTTGATGGACGAAAAAAGGAAAATTGCTCTTATAAATTAGAGAACCTATTTCTGCTGAAAAATTTGTGGAAACGTGCATTTTTTGCAAAAATTTTCGCTAAGCTGCATTTTTAGGAAAAAGTAATTGATTATTCATTTTAATTGAAATTTTTATTAAAGTTCATTTAAAATATTAGAATATACAAAATATTAAGGTTTATAAAATTTTTTTCAAATTTTCAGAAAAATACGAAAAATTGTGCAAAAATTTGCAAAAAAATGCAACTGTCCGCAAATTTTTCAGCACAAATAGGTTCCCCAATTTAAAAGAGCGATTTTCCTTTTTTCATTTTTAAAATCGAATGAAAATTGAGGTAGCTATACGATTTTTAATTTAGAATTTTTAATAATTAATTACTTGTAAACAAGAGCTAACTATTGGAAATGCTCCGACATATATGCGTTTGGGGCCATATACTATCGATTTTTGCTAATGAGAGCTCATCAACTTTGTTAAACTTAAATTTTATTGCACAGTGTATAAATTCATTAAAATTTCTAAACTTATAGTAATTTTTCGTCATTTTTCAATATTTAAAAGTCTTCGAAATTTTTTCATAAAATTAAAAAAAACCATCTACTTTTCCAAAAAAATGATAATAATCAAAATATAAAAAATTTATATCGTCTACCTATAAAATTATCGACTATTTAGAAAATTTTCAGTGTTATAATCTTTTCAGCATTTAGAAATTTGAAATATAGCAAAAACTATTAAAAGATTGAAGTTAAACTAAAATAATAAAAAAAATCTGAACATTAAATTAGATGGACATAAAAATTGTTGGTCATTACGATTTGAACATTGTGGTATCCTACAAGGAGAGAAATTTTTGGTTACTGCAACCATACATACACTAAAATATATGATCTCACTAAAGTTTCGGGTAGTACAACCAAAACTTGAGGTATGATTACCAAATAACTTGTTATTGCAATTTAAATATCAGTCATAAAAATTGAGCATTAGTTCCTATAGCAGAAGTTTTGGTTGTAGTACCCAAAACTTTGGTGGGTCGATATTTTTCTAAATGAATGGTTGCTGTAACCAAACCATTTTTATCCGTGTATCGACTGGTAATTTACTTTGAAAATCACCGTTAAACTTAACCCTTGCCTGATCGCACACAAACATGAAATGTGCACAGCCCTCGTCTTTATTCTGTATCTCGCGAGCACTGTAAATCCCTCTAGGTCTCGAGAGTCATCGACACATCCCTCGAGTGACTCGGAGGAGACGCGTGATCAGCAGATTGCGCCCGGAAACGGCCGCTTGATAATCCTTATCATCCGCGAACCCGTATAACCTCGCAAAAATGCGCTGTTATCGCGACCGAACGCGAAAGTTGATTGTTACGGCAAATCAAATCGGCCGACTGGACCCGGGTTCGAGCTATCGATCATACTTGGGTTGCTGGGATAAGGGCTGCCCTCTAATACGCGACTTACCTGAACTTCTAGAGCGTGATAAGCGAATATGAGGCCAAGCAGTATCACAGTCGACACAGAGATCAGGGTTTTCAGTGCAGTCGAGTAGAATGAGGCCTAGAACAGAGAACAGGGTTTTTTTATTAAAAGTGAGATGAGGGTAATTTAGATTTGAGATCGTTTATAAGGACAAGGTAGAATGGATTGTTCAAGTGAAGTGAAGGACGTCAAGATGAATGCTTTTTAAATTGTTGAGTGAGAAATAGCGAAATGGTACGTTTGCCATTCATTTTTCCGAAACCCATTTTTTTAAACACTTTTTTTTCACAATAAATGAAAAAAATACGTCCAAATGTCAAACTTTGAGGTTAGGAACGGACAAAGTAGATTTAAGGTGTTAATTCGATGATTGTATTGAAAGATAGTAGCATTTTTTCAGATAAATATCTTTATTAATTGTATTTTATTAATCGTAATTATTATATGAATTAATATAATTTTATTTAATTGAATTTATTTATATTTTATTTATTTATTTATTTTTTTTTTTAACAATTTATATTATTTGTGTAATTAATATAAATTGTGTAATTAATATAAATTGTACTTTATTAATTGCAATCTTTATTAATTGTGTTGTTTAAGATACATGTCTTTATTATTTGTACTTATTTGTAAAAATTAGAAATTGAAAAATTAGAAACAATTTATAGTTCACAACAATTTATAACACTTAGTGACGAAAATATTATGATTTTCAATGAATGTATTTGTGGTCAGACAATGTGCGATAAAAATCATACTTTAATGCGATATTTGAAATTTTTTCCGAAAATATGGTTTTCGGAAAATACCTCAAATAAATACTTTCGGAAAGTTGGATTCTAAAATTTTATTTTCAGAAAATTTACCGAAAATCAAACCGTTAATTGAGAATTTTAGAGGCGTAGGCAGAAAAATTTTATGGAAGGGTTTTTCGATGAAATATATATTTCCTGAGAGATTTCATGGTTTTTGATTTTTGGGATTAAGAGTTGCATGTTTTTTTATATACGTATTTAATATAGTGGAATTTAATTTTTGTGGTTTTGAAGTCACTGAAGTTTCGTTTTATTTGAATATTAATTTTCATGTTCCTCATATTTCTTCGATATTATTGTGATTTCATAAGTTTTCTAATATTTTTATGGATTTCTTCACAGCTGTCTAGAATTTTATGCAACATAAATCAATATTTCGAAGATTTTGATTATTCAAGTCATTTTTTCAAAAAACAATATTTTTTATTTGAATTTTCAAAACCTTTTCTTGTATTCTATAAGTATTTTTACAATTTCAAGAATAATATGTTGTGGGATTGAGTGTTTAGTAAATTTTTCAAAAAATTATCTCTACGTATCTCGTATATATTTTTATTTTTATTAAATTTTGAAAGATTTTCAAGTACTTTTCTAGATATCTCGTATTTTTCTGGAGTACTACATATATTTGTAGAATTCGATGCTCTAAATTTTAATTTCTATCGATTTCAAGTAGTTTTCTAAATGACCTAGAAAACTACAGCGACGTAAATTTGAAGCTCTTTGAAAATCTTGTGTGTTTTTACATTTTTCTTGTATTCATTAGATTTTTCATCGTTTTCTCGTATTTTTGAATATTGCTTTATACGCTTTATACGCGTTTTTAGAATTTCATGGTCCTGAATTCGAAGTTTTAAACATCATAGGTATTAGTTTAGATTTTAAAAGAATTCATGGAATTATATTACATTAATTATTTTTTTACAGTTTGTATAGTTCGATTGATTTCCTGGTATTTTTATAAATTTTTATATAGATTTCTAGAATTTAATGCTTCTGGTTCAAAAGTTTTCTAGATTTTTTGCACTTTTATATATTATAGTTTTTCTTCAATAATTACTGACAATGAGTGAAAACAATATTTGAGATTTTTGTTTTTTACTTTATCCTACTTCAATATATATTATAAGCATTTTCTTAAAAAAAATTTCTTACGAAACTTAAATAATATTTATTTCCAAGTTTGTAAAATTGCGAATTTTTAATTTTGTTCAACTTTGAGAAATTACATTGAACCATTAGTAATGTTCTCTAGATTTAAGTACGTACTTTTTTTATATTTTTCATTCATCTCATTTCTCATCATTGTTTTTTTCATGCGATATTTTATTTTTGCAATTCAATTTATGCAATTCAATTTTATTCAATTTAATTTGTGAAATATAATTTTATGCAATTTATTTGATTTTTTAATGTAATTCAATTATTGAACTATTGAATTATTTAATGTATTTTATTATTCAAATAATAATTAAATAATTATTATTTAGCATATTCATTTTTAATTGTTTTTTTATGCAATTTAATTTATGCAATTTAATTTATGCAATTTAATTTTATGCAATGTAATTGATGTAATTTAATTTATTATTTTAATATATTTCATTCAATAATATAAACAATTCAATATTATATATGAAAAATTTATTACATTGAAATTAATATCTTAAAATTTTTAATATAGATAATTTATTATTTTATTAAATGTAATGCATTTTATTCAATTTAATATTTTAATTTCATATGCTCATTTTTTATTATCATATTTTTTCTTTTCACGTTTAGTAATAATAAATTTTATTCTAATTCCAAAAGTGGCAACAAAGTTGTGACTTTCAATGTTCGCAAAAGTTTTTAACTATAAATAGATATTTATGCTACAAGGGAGGAATGGAATGATTCTACATACGAGCGAGCATTTGGGCACGAGTGGCAGTGAGTGCCCAAGCGCGCAAGTTGAATCACATTCCTCCCATGTAACATACAATATTTTTTTCCATGTATGTGTTCGAGTGGCTATTTCCGATGAAACGCGTGACGCAGGCCTCTTTCCGAGCAGTCATAAAATCAGCGAGAGAATTCTTCTTTGTTTCCTGCTATTCGGGTTTTATTCTTTCATCCCGGATAGCAGGGAACAAACAAAAGAATTCTTCCGCTGATTTTATGGCTATTTGGAAAGAGGGCTGTGTTCACGCGATTCATCGTAAAAAAGCGGCCATTCGAACACATGCATCGAGAAAAAATCTATTGCACACTTGGAGAATTTCCACTCGAGGATTGCAGCAGAAAATTTCAGATTGTTGTAATGCCAGTCTCTAGATTCTAGCTTTGAATATTTAAGTAGAGGCCGGTATTGGCAATATTGACATTCGTTGCTCGGCTTCCGGCGGTGCAATACTAGTTTAGGTCAGAAAAGGAAATAAAATTGATTAACTGATTGCATAACATCCAACCTAACTCTCACTGATTTTATTAACAATTTTCAAACCACGAATTTATATTTGTTTTTTCACCATGGAAGAATAAAAAAAAAAAAAAAAAAAAAATTTGGCAAGTAATCTTATGAAATTGAGAATGGTGCTAAACGCGTGTCGGAGCTTTTTCAATTCGTGATTCATAATCGATTGAAAAAAGAGTGTATTCTGCTCTCGAACGAGCTCGCCAAAAGACAAAGAAAAAGCACGATGCAATCACCGCAAACGGTGGCGCGATTTTAAAAATTGGGATTCGATAGCTTGATAAAAGAGTATTTCTAGCATGGGTATTTCACACACGTACGTGCTTTTCCTTGAAATGGATATCTTGCGTTGCTCTGTATCTATGTCCCGGATTTTCGCTGCCAGGCTAGTATATTACTTTCTCCACTACATCTGCGCGTGCACACATCCTTATTTCTACAGATATTCAGGAGTTGGCAATCAATCATTCCGTCGTTTACCGTCTACGTTTTGGCGCCATTCCCGTTCGCGTCGCCTGCTTCTAACTATTGTTGTTATAAATTTTTACTTCTAGGTCACGAAAATCCGCGATGTACCAAGTTTTTTGGTCGTTAGCACATAGCCAGGAAAATGGAATCAACATTTGGAGTGGAAAAGTGTCAACTTTTGATAAGCAGGTGTCGTTATAACTATCTGTCAACATTTGATTTTCTTCGTTGCTGAAAAAATCAACCTGGCAGAAATGTAATTTTTTTATGCTAATAGATATAAAGAGAAACATAATTGAAATATAAGGTGAAATAGAAATCGATTACCAACTGATAATGCTAACAATGGTCGTTCATAAATATCATTTCGAGGGTGCTCTGTGATTGTGTAATAAAATTCAAGTATTTTGAATATGTAAAGTTCTGGAAGAAAAAATATTTATCATTACTCGTGGACATTGAGCAATATTTTCCACAATTTATTTGCTACTTGTCATTTCATGTTGTAATTAAAATTAAATTAAGGGAAAATGTCAAATACTTGAAATATTATATTTAAAAATATAAGAATCGCTGAACAACATTATTTTGAAAATTCTGAAACTGAATTAACCCTGCTGAAAAAATCCAAATGGAAATGTGGTTTGGAAATCCAATTGGGCGGGCCATTTGGATTTCCAAATGTGAATTCAAATGGGATTCCATTTGGAAACCCATTTAGCTCGGTCAAACTAGAAATCCAACTGACACCCTGAGAGCTGAAAGTGTAGAGCTTTTATTTTTTGAAAGCAAGTGAACATAATTTGTTCAGCGCCGAATGTGAACATGAAAATCTTTGAGCGATTTGGTCAGCTATTCTTGAGAGGGAAAATGTGTAGAAAACGTTCAGAGCATAGTTGGAACA
>JAPYZL010077216.1:0-16321 GCA_030522825.1 Platygaster orseoliae
GATTACTTTGAAGGGGACAAAATAGATATTCATGAATAAATAAATAATTCTTGAAAAAACATGAAATTCGCGATACTTTTTGAACAAACCTCGTATGAAGTCATGGTATGCTTTTTCAATATCTAAACGTCGAATTTATCTTGTTTCTGTGAAAAAACGTGTATAATTCCATCTTATTTGAATCCTTATTTTTCAAATATTACTAAAATTCGAAAAAATTGGTTTATACAGAATTTTCTGTTAAAACGATTATCAAACAAACGAAAATAAAGGAATGAAAATACATGATTCAAGTACAATTTCATCAAATTTAATTAAATGCATCAAACCTTCCTTGCTTCCGGTAACCTCGATATTTCGATGAATCAATAATCAACACTAGAATAATCCTTTTTTAAACTCTGACTTTCTCTCACGAGAACTTCTTTTCTATAGCCTACGAAATAAAGTTTATAATAAATTCACGATTTGAGGACGAATATAACTCTTAAGTGCCAGAACTAGCACTTCAACCCTAAACGGATAATTGCGTTCGATCGTTGGGGAGATTTACATAAATGGACTTTTAAACGATCGTTCGTGATCACTTTAAAAACGGCAACCGTTTTCGTGTGATTCGGAGAGTTGCAAGTTCTCATGACATTGGGATATGTTCTTTGCCTCGAAACGATCCAAGTTTACAAAGTATCCATTTGAAACTTGACAAATTTTTATAGTACTATATGTTGTATAACGATCAATTTTTGGAGCCAATTTCTTGAAAATTCACGATGGGTATGATAAAACAATTATTTCTTCAAGTTTTCTGCATATATTTTACTCTCATCAGTAGAAAAAGAAAAAATAGAGGTAATACTGATATTTATCAGTAAGTAGAAATTTCGATAAGCATCAGTAAGAATTTGGTGTTACTGGTAGTTAGTGATATTTCTAGATACAATAATCAATTGAGATTTCGCTTTGTTATATATAATTGGACGTTATTATAATTATTTACAAATGTTCAATTGCAGAATTGCGGATTGCAGAAGTATTTTGCAGGTTGTTTCAAGAGATCCATTACCACACATATCTCGAAAAAAATTCGGATAACAAAAATGTGTCAGTTTTTACAAAAACAATTCATAACTTTTCCTACTTTATAAACAGATCGACGTCGGAATGCTCTTAAATACTTAAACAGTTCAAAAGTTGGATAGGTTTTTTTTTACCGAGCGATGAGTTCCGTCCATGCCAGAGCGCTCGATCCTTGCCTCCTCGCCCCAATCGGTCCAGAACATCCACCCTTCGAGAGGGTTCAAAGCTATCGCGCGCGGCTCTTGTATTCGGTCTCTAATTAAGGTTTTTCTCATGTTTCCTTCGAAATTGGCGAGTTCGATAGTGTCCTTAACCGCGTCAGTCCAATAAATGTGGTTGTAGATCCAATCAACGGCAAGGCCGTCGGTCGTTGTGAAATCCTTGTCTATTACTGCCGTTCTTTCATTTCCTTCGTCAATGGGAGCTCTGGAAAAAAAATACACAATGCATTTTATTTCACGCCGTTTGAAATGTCTAAGCACTTTCTTGATTGCCATCGTTGAGTTTAAAGAATCCTACCTCTAAATCTGAGAAGGTGAAATTTTGAGAAATCATTTCAAGTGGCAGATTTCATTTCGATCGATTGAAAAAACTCTGAAATGTTTTTTGATCTTGAAGCTAGTGAACGAGTTTCGTGGGAGGAATCAGGGGTGTAGTTGGAAATTTTTTTTTGGAAAAATGTGTATTTCCTTCGAGATTTTGATGTTTGAGGATCTGGTAAATGGAGTAATACTTTTCAATTTATTGAATTACAGGGTTTTAGAGTTGTATTTTTGGAGTCCAAAGCCATTTTTCATGTTCGTATTTTGCATAATGAATTTCGATTTTTGTCATTTTCATGCAGTACACTGGGGTTGGGTTTAATTATTTTTACAGTTTATATTTTTTGATATAGAAATGAATTTTTATATAGCTTTTCAGAACTTAATGCTCTAGGAGTCAATGTTCTACACATATTTTTATTGTATGCACATACATTTTTGAGGGAAGAATATTTTCAAAATTATTAAGTATTTCATAGATTGCTAGAATTCTCATATTGTATGTTATTTATAAAATTGTGTAATATTATCTAGTTTTTTATAGATTTCTAGTATTTTAATTTATTTATAAGGAAACAGTATCTTTTATACAGATTCTCCATCCATATTGGTTTGTTTTTTTTCACATTTATTTGGTATTTCTATAATTTGAAGAACTTGTATTTTCAAGAGTTTTTATATAGATTTATAGAACTACATACTCTAAAAAGTTTGTTAAATTTTTAATAGTTTTATATTTACATGGTCTTGAGTTTCATAAATTTCTAGTATTTCTCTAATTTTTATGTATCCATGTAACTCAGGAAATTTTTAGTTTCTCTATAGATTTTCAGATTCTTGGAGATAGCCATGTAGATTTCCAGAATTTGATACTCGAACATTCAAATTTCGATCGATGCTCAGTAATTCTATAAATTTCTGGAAAAATTTTTCATATATTGAACGAGTCATTTTTTTTGACTGAGTTTAAATCAGTTGATATTGAGTTTACATAATTCGGATCTTTTTAATCATCTTCCTCTAAAAAAAAATTTCTGGAAAAATTACATGGACTTTGAGTTGGATTTTGAGTTTTGTGAATTTTTTTTGTATTTTCGTGTTTTTTAAGTGCTTATAATATTCAGTAGCGTTTCCTTGTATTCCTCTACATTGCTATTTACATTTTTTTAGAATTCGATGCTCTAGAATATAGAAAAATAGCTTTTTAGAAAACAAAATTTTATACACTGAGAAAAAAACCTAGTAATTTGTACTATAAATATTGAGAAAATTATTATACTGTGGAAAAATCTATAATATAATTTTAATTTTTCATATATAATATTATAGTACACTTAACCATAAATATATTTATTTTTACCATATAGTATAGTAAAACGTAAACTATCGCAATTATTAGTTTATGTATCGTAAAAAGTGCCTAACATTCTGCAGCTTTTACTTTAATAAACAACAGTTTTCAATATACAAGATATAGGAAATTCCCTTACATGATCACAATTTCTACATTTTTTTCATAAGTATTTACTATACAGGGTGGTCCAGTTTAAACGGATAATATTTTAACCAAATTTTTTTCATATTTTTCTGAATCGAAAAGTCCTTTGCCACTTTTCTCAAAACCCAAAAACAAAAAAGATATTCAAGTTTGTAATTTAAACAATAGATGCACTTTTTCGAGGAGTGGGGATAAAAACCACAAACCAAACTTTACCCAAATTTTCTTCATATTTCGTTGAGTAAAAAAGTTTTTTGCCACTTTTTAAAAAACTCAAAATCAAAAAAGATATTCGAGTTTGAAATCTGAAATATATCTGAAATATAAAAGTGAGTTTTACTAGAACGTACAGCTACAATTACTATAGTATATGCCAGTAATACAATACTGTATATAGTATAGTTTACTATATTTCACTTCGATCCCCCATCATTATTTTTTTTAGTAAAAAGTACTAGATTTTTCTCTGAGTGTAGATTTTTACTAGGTATACATAGATTTCCAAATTTCCAGAAGTCGATGCTTCGGGATTACAAAAATTCTAGAATTTCATTTTAAAAAAAAGTTCTACTGCAGCCAGGATAGTTGTGATTTTTGAGTTAGCTAAATTATTAATTCTTAATATTGCTCAATTTGAAGAACTTACATGATCTCAATTAGTACATTTTTGGAAACTTCCTATAATTCGTATTTGTATGAATATATTTTTTTTCTTATTGAGTGAAAATTCTTTTCCTCGTTTTCCCAGTCACTTTATTTCATTTTGTCAACGTTTCGATTCCTAGTACGGAATCATCTTCAGGACTGAAAGTCGTACATTCAATTTTAACATTATGATTCTGAACTTCACATTAAACGTACATCATTTTCTTTAAATTATATTTAATGTGAAGTTCAGAATTATAATGTTGAAATTGAGTGTACGATTTTCAGTCCTGAAGATGATTCCATACTAGAAATCGAAACGTTGACAAAATGAAATTAAGTGACTGGGAAAACGAGGAAAAGAATGTTCACCAAATAAGTAAACACAGTGATATTAAAAAGGAATTATTACTATAATATATTTTCTCTATTTTTTATGAAAAAATATTCAATTTTGTTCGGAAGGAAATAATGAAATTTCATCTACCAACTTACTTGTATATTTTGGTCTCGCGAACGTCGCTCCAGAATATCATTCCCGTCCGAAAAACGAAGTCCAAGGCCGTTGCCATTTTCGTGTCGTTGACAATGGCAGTCATTTCCTGGCGGTCCAGAGCGACTTTGCGAATATCATGTTGCCTGGCGAAGAGGAGGCTCGCGTGTCCCTCAGACGCCTTGCAGCGAGTCAAGTTTCGCGGGTCCCTCAAATAACCCGGGGCGCAACTGCACTTAAAACCGCCCTTCTCGTTCAGGCAAAATTGCGAACAGCTTCCGGGCTCCGAGCACTCGTCCACGTCTTCCAATAGGAAAAAATAAACGCGAAACTTTAGCTGGGGAAACGACACCGAGAATATTGTTGATGAGTTTTTCTTATCTCGCCCGTTTTTCCTTGCCAAAGAATTTCGTTGCTCAAAACTTAGTCTGGGTGATTGGATGGAGAATTTGCAACGAAATTTGATACAAGTATTCAATTCAAAAGACAATTGTTTAATATCAAAATTGAATTCCCATCAATAAATTTAGAGCACATTTGTTTTTCTCCGTCTGATACTTAAAAGTCAATTTCAAGACAAATATTGTAAATTTTATGACGTAAGTTGAAAAAAAATTTGTCAATGAGCTTACACTTGAAAAATTGAATTCCCGTCAATAACTTTTAAGTACGTTTATGTTTTTCCCCTTTTCTTAAAACTCAATGCGGTGCCGTAAATCGCAACATAATATCCGCGAAATTCCACTGTTTCGAAATGAAATCTACCAAACCATTGAATCCCTGAGGTAATAGATAAACCCAGAACGAAATTTCGGCGAATTTCAGCAGTTTTGGCGAAGCGCTTTTCCCTGGCGTGTATTTCCAGGATCGCTTCGCCTTTTATCGCAGCGAGAAATCGGAAAACGATCTGCAATAAAGATTCGGGGAGCAAAATTACCGTCACACGTTTTGTTGTCCATGAGCCTGTAACCCGCGTGGCAATCGCAGCGGTGGCCAATTGGTAAATCGACGCAAATTTGCGAACAGCCGCCATTGTTCTTCAAGCATTCATTAACGCCGCAAAGCTCGGCACTTTCGTCCTCCCATCCGGTGCAGTCCGGCTTTTTATTGCATACGTGCTCGAGCGGGATGCAAGAGCCCGGGCTACACTCGAATTCGGTCAAGGGGTTACAGGTGATCGGCTTACTCGTGCAATTCTTTTCATCGCTACCGTCTGGACAGTCGGCCTTACCGTCGCAGAATAAGTGACCTGATGAAACAAAATCCTGATTTTTTGAGGGGAAATTCTCTTACATGATCATGATTTATACATTTTTTTCATAAATATTACTATACATATGTGAGTTTCACTAGAACGTACAGCTACTACTACTTACAATTAGGGAAACCGGGGCGAGTTGGAACAATTTATGAATTGAATTATTTAAGGGGGGGTAAGGGATAACTTGAAACAAAAAACACTTTTTTCGCTGATTTTTTACGGAGATTCAGCTCAAGCAAATTTATTCAAACTTTTTTTAAAATATAAAGCATCATCTAGAAAATATTTTGTTACATTTTTGTAATTAAATATTTAAAAATAAGCCGATGACAGAGCATTTCCCAAAACGTCTTTTTGAAAACACGTTGTACGGTGAACACGATAACTCGGCGTAGAATTATCGGAAACCAAAAAAGTTGGTCAATTTACTTGGAGTGAGAGTTGATTCTCCCCCCTCAATCGTTAGGAAGTTATTATTTTCGTTTTCCAACAATTCGTGTGCTATTGAAGCAATAAACGCGATTTTGCGCTAAATTTTCCGCAATTTTTTAAGTGAAAAACCACTTAAATATAAAAATATAAAAAAATCAAAAATGTAGGGGGGAGGCATTTTATACCAAGAAAGTATGTTCCAAGTTTGAAAAGAATCGGTCGAGTAGATTTTGCAGAATCGTGTTCACGGACTCAAAAAAAAAAATTAGTTTTCAGAAAAACGCGTTAATAATTTGTTTGTTTCTCAAAAAATTTGAAAAAAAAAAAACATTTTTTTGCGACTTACACTGAATCATCAATTGATTTGAAATTGTGACACAATATTTTCGGAACGTTTAACTTCAAGAAAACGTAAAAAAAGAAAATCGATTTTCTGAATCTGTTTATCCCTTATCCCTCCCCCCCCTCCCTTAAATAATTTTAAAAATTTTGGAGTGAGTGTCGCCATGTGTAGTAAGTATCGTGAGTGTGCTAGAGAAGCAGCTTGTCACAATGGTAGGTGACCACAATGTCCAAACCGTACATTGTTAGACATTTTAGATTAATTTTAATAAATTTGTCTTGGAAGTTTGTTACATAAGCGCATTTGAAAACTAATATAAAAAGTTTATAAAGATTAATAAACGCTCTTGAGTTTTAATTGACTTGTTCATTGAATTTTTTGTACAATATACAATATACTATGTACAATAATCAATATACAATATACAACATACAATATACAAGTCTATTATTTTGATATACTACTGACAGATTTTAATATGCATTAATTGAAATTAATAGATAAGTTTATTAGTCTGAGTTTAATACACGTGTTTATTATTTTTAATGTTAATACCATACATGAATGCTTATTAAAATTAATGACATTTTTAACAATGTACTGACCAAAGATTTGTATGTCCATCCAATTTAATGTCCAAATTTTCTTATTATTTTAGTCTAACTTACATCTTTGAAAAGTTTGTATTATGTTCAAAATTTCAAAATTTTGAAAAACTGTGAAAATTTTCTTAATAGTCGATAGTTTTATAAGTAATTCGAAGAATTACAGAGATTGTTCACAAGTTTTGTATATTGTTATCATTATCATATTTTTTTGGAAAAGTGTATGGTTTTTTTTAATTTTATGGAAAAATTTCAAGAACTTGGAAGTATTGAAAAATTACGGAAAATAATTATACGCAAATTTAAATGAATTTTTTCATGTGCTGTTGTTAAATATGAAGAAAATAAAAAAGCATTATGATTATTCTCCAGATTGTCGTAAATTTTATGAAATTCGAATAATTTGTTGAATTTTAGATAATGTTAATAAATTTTTTTCATCGTAAAAAATTTCTGAATTCCGAAAGATTACAGATAACGTGTAATTTACTACATTCTTAAAAATTAAAAAATGTTTCATCATGCGGATAAGGTACATAATTTTTGAAATTTTAAAAATAATCTAGAATATAAAATAACTGTGAGTTATGTTATATGTTAGAAATTAAAAATTTAACACCTAGAAATTAATAATTGATTGATTTTTGCATTTTATTTTTGGGTATTGAAATGTCATATTATGATCAAGTTTTTTGAAATCAAAATTTGATTCTCGCACAATTGTAAAAATTTAAATAAAATTTGGAGTTTCAGAAAATATAGTAAATTGTTAAGAATTAGGAAAACTTTCTATAACTACAGTTTGTAAGTTTTTTTCCTTGTTTTCATTTTTTTTACATTAATTAAAAAAAGCTCCCCAAAGTTTTACATTTAACATTTTTTTTTTGTAATTCTTGCTTCTACTATTGTAAATAAATTATTCATAATGTTATTCATTCACAAATAAATAATGTACATTTCATCGCAAAACTCTAAAAATTAACAGGTTGACGTATTTTTACCTCCAATTTTCGGTATTACAGTCAAAAATTAATTATTGATTAAAAAGTTTTTGACTTTTGTCTGGAAAAATAAAGATAAAAATCCATCCACACTCAAATTTTGGCGGTTCTGCGACGAAATTTTTCAACTTTCTATCTTTCATTTTTATATAACTTCATTAAATAATATTAGGAATTATTTGAATTTTCATAGGAATTTCATTGAAAATTCATAAAAATTTCATAGTTTTCTATAAAAGTTCTATGAAATTTGTATGACGATGACTTTACTAGGTTCTTGAATATTGTAAAGTAATTTGCTGATTTATTCGATAAAACTGATAGAATGAAGACTTATAGTCAGAGTTGATAAAAATATGCAAATAACATTTTTTACATATAATGCATATTTTGGCCTTTTTTTAACGTGTATGCATATTTTCACACTTTAGGCTAGTTTATGATTTCTTAGGAATAATAAAGATTTTGTAAATTTTGTTGAAACAGTTGAAACACGATATATACAAATTTTTTAAAGAAAAGATACCGCCTTTTATTTAAAAGTGTTTAAAAATTCAGAACAACATAATATGTCAGTTACAGTAGATTATAATATTATTATAATCTACTGTAACCGACACGTTGAATTTCACGTTGGATGAATGATAATTTATTTGAAGCATACAATGTAATTTCGCTATTTTTAATTTTTTAATCCTTTGTAATTTTTCACGAATTCATTTCCGGCATATTTATGCCATTTTCTGTAAATTTTTTCATTGTTTTCCGTGCATACTTTCATCAAACTTGTTTATAATACGAAATTCTGATATAATGACTCTTAGTAATTATAAGTTTTGCACAAATAAAACCGGCAAAAAACTGAAATACCGTTCGGTAAACCATACATGAAACTGAAGTAACGACCTAATTTTTTCTCTTTCCGAGGTGGAATTTTCAACTGAGATATCCTCTAATTTCTTACTGGAATTTAACACTTTCTTTTTACATCGGTTCATTTGCGAAACTCGTCCGAGGGATTAAAGTACCTTTTTCCGATCCTCTCAAAGTTTTACTTGTTTTGCGAAACTCGGACCACCAATTTATTCATGGTCTTTGTTTTTGAAAAAGCGTTTGCTGATTTGACTCTTGATTCTTTTACGGGATAAAAATTAGAAAACTCGTTCATTTTTCATTGTTATTGTTTCTACTCCAAAAGCAATTTTAATAAAATATGACACTTCCAAAAACGGTTTTGGTATTCGTAATATTTTTCGACAAATTAATCAATTTTTGAACACTCGCGATATTGTTTGAAAAAATATGTTTTCAAAAGTTGAATTAATGGGAAAATATTTGATTTCAAATGTACAAAGCTTTAAATTAAAGAGTTCCGAATAATTATCATTATGTTTTTGTCTAATAACAGAGGGAACTTAGTTACTTTTAGAGTTGTAATAAATATTATAATTCATCGTTACTTTTTTTGCAAGTACGGAACGTATCTGTTATGCCGCTTTGATTTATACGAGTGCTAATTCAAACAAGTTTCATAATTAATGAAAACTACTTAATAATTCATAAATTTGATTATTTAACAAGCTATTTATGAACGCTGCGATAAAAAATGCATGCATATGGAGTATTGAAATAAAAAACGAGGATCGATAGTTTTTGTACGGAAAATTACCACTGATGAAAAATTTACGTGCGAATTTTATCCTGGTAAACTTTTTTCAGATCTAAAAATACCAAATTATACTTTCATGAGAAAATACATAGGAATTATCATTGTACAGCTTCTTGTATTTGGAGTATGAAATCAAACAATTTTTCATCATTTCTCTTACATACGTATAAATTTTTTCGATTTGTATTATTTCTGATGATTTCAGAGCATTTTGGAAACTTTCGAAAAATGGTCAAAAGCTACGAAAATTCGAATTTTTGTAGAAATGCAAGACGTAACATAAATTTATACTTTTCAAATGTATTTGAAACTAAACTAAACTAAATAATTTTTTTTTTTCACAAAAAAAAATCACAAATCACAAATTTCATAAAACTATTAAGCGTGTTTTCCCAATTTGCTCAGAATCTATTGCAATGACCAGCAATTTGAAATTTTAAAAACATTCTGTGAAGTTTCGAATATTCGAGGATGTAAAAAAAGCTACGTATATTTTCAGTTTCAGTTCTGAGTATTGACAAAAAGTTTTAAACATTATGTAATAATTGCGTATCTAGAGTTTTAATAGGATTTCTTCATTTTCGACATTTTGAGAAATTTGTGAATTCAAGAGATTGCTCAAACTTCTTAAAATTGTACTTGAGATCGTCACAGACTAAGGTAGTGAAATTTTATGACTTTGAATCTTTTTCCTCATTATTTTTTCCATTTCACCTTGGTTGAATAACAAGGACGACAAATTGCAAAATGACTTCAAACAATTTTTTGCTTTTTTTTTCTTCGTCATTCGCTGTGTTGAAAAGTAATTGAAAATTTTTATTGCTTTTTATATTCCCAGACAAACATTTCTTATTAAATTTATGTGTGAGAAAAATTCACGAGTTCGGACTATGGCTTCGAATAAATTTCTTATTCAAACAAAAATCTAATAACTCATGCAACGCTGGGAATTTCGAATATAACAAAATTATTCCTATATTTAACCATCAAGTTATAGTTAACTCAATATATTTCAGAACGTTATAAAATTCAATAATCGATTGAATAACTTTTTTACAATATTGGACATATTTATAACATTCGATATTTACAACCTTTTTCAAATACGTTCTTTGATTAAAAAAGTTATTACTCTCGAAAAATATTACGGAACTCATCATATTTTTAAGATATACTGCACAAATTTAAAACCTCATCAATTTTGTAATAATATTCACGTTTGGCTGGGAATATTGCATAAAATAAAAATTTGCTCAAATGTTTCTCCATTTTACCATCAAGTTATGAAGTAAAATTTTCCAATACGTTATGAATTTCGACAATAAAGTAAATAAATTTATTATTATCTGGCATATTTTTGAAATATGATATTTTCGTACCCGTTTTTCAAGTATTTTCATGATTACAAAAATACTAAAACATTCATCACATTTTTAAATAAACTGCAAAAATTGATTAACCTCGTCGATTTTATAATAATATAAGCACTATGCACATTTTTACATTCCAGTAAAAGACAAAAAACTGTTATTTAACAATAAAAAACACTTACCATTTATGCACAAGCGATTGCTGCATTGAAACTGGTTCGTTCTGCACGTGATGTTCTCGCAGATTCTAGGAGATTCGTCGAGGCCATTGGGACAGTCTGAATATTAAACAATTTAAGACATTCAATAAAAAATGGTGAAAAAACGTTTCCTATAACGATGAAAAATTCTATTCATTCCCGTATCGTAAAACTCAAATATTATGTAATAGACAAAAAAAAACTAAATTGGAATAATATTCAAGGGACAAAAAGTTCGGATTCCATCATGGAAAAAATTTTTTTTTCCAACGTGCATGTTTTCGGGGTTTTTTTGCCCCGGAGAGAATGTATAAAAATGGTCTTTTTTGTCCTAGGGTAAAAAAATTGACAAACACCCTTAAAAATGCATGTAGGGAAAAAATAGCGTATGCAACATGGGGCTAAGCATTTGTTTTGCTTGAATAATGTTTCAATACTTGTTTTTAATTCAGGCGCCTTCGTAAAAACCTCGTATTGAACATTATTCTCGCAAGTAAAAAAAACTGATTTGACCCCTTGATGCATAGTATACTATTAACAGGTCATATATCATCAAATTTATTTCAATTGATAAAAAAACTTTTTAATAGTTTGTTTGTGATAATTTACCGTTCACAGAATCACATTTCCAAGACTGGTAAATACAAGTAACTCCGTCTTCGCAGTCGAACTCGAGTTCGGTACAGTGGCTGATTTTCTTATGTTGAAAGTGCCCTGTGCAATTCCTTTCGTCCGATCGATCGCGACAGTCGTAATCACCTAGTTTAGTTAAATTATAGCTTTTTTGGTACGATTCTTGATAACTCTGATTTAATGACTGTGCATTATCTCGATGGAGTTTTTAATGAAAACCTTTAGTTTCAGAGGTTTTGCCCTTTTTGCTCTGACCACTATCTGAATTCTAAAAGGAAACGTTATGAGAGAAAATGAAAGAGTCAGTCGTTCGAGAAATGTATGTAAAAGATATTAATTTATGTTTTACGTATTTTTAGAGGTTATTGACATAATAAACATTAGTTTAGAAGAACTGAAAATATGGGGAATTTTTTTTCATTTCGTTTGCTCTGAAAGTTTTTGAAAATTGAATTTTTTGAATACTTTTTTCATTTAAAAGATTCTATATTCAAATTAAGAAGATTTTCCGAAAATTGGTACAATATTTCAAAAGTGTTAGTATTCTGAAATTAGTACCCCTTTTTTCAATCTGGAGAATGAAATGAATTTTCCCAAATTTCGAAAAATATTTTCGTATACCTAGATCATTTCCAAAACGTTAGAAAATTGGTATAATTTTTTACCTGTATTCAATATTTTCTAGAAATTTATAATAATTGTACGGCGTGTTTTAGAATTTTCTATTAGTCTTCAATTTATGAAATTGTACTGTATTTCATTTACTGTATTTACATTTTACATACAAACATTTAAACAGTAAAATTCTGATAAATTTGAAAGGATAATTGGCAAGCTTCTTGACAGTTTTTGAAATAATGTAAGATTGAAAAAAAATTTATTGAAAATTTCCTCTACACATTCATTGCTTTTTCGTTATTTTTTAAACTATTTCTTCCACAACAATTTTCGTTTCGTTAACTTGACTCACTGTTTTAAAAATTTGAACATGATATTATTTAATTCAATTAATTATAATCTCGTATGAGCCTTGCATCAGAAATCATGTAATTCCATTATCGAAATATGTACAATCCAATTAAACGTCAACGTCATCACTTTTGGTACAGAATCGATTAAAACTAACATTCAATTGCTGTGCATAGCTTTAGAGATTAATGTGATATGATCCAGATGAATTACGAGATAATCCCAATGTGATTTTAATCCAACATTAATGACACAAAACTAGATCTCTCCTACTTTGATCATAATGAAAATGTTGATATTTCATGTGAATTTTCATATTGAATTTCATAAACAAAACTATACAAAATTATTTGTATACATTTTTTTAAATGTGAACGTTGTTCTGACATATAAGAACAACGTTCACATTTAAAAAAATGACAACAAATATGTATTGTTTTCGATTTTAGAAGTCGAAATGTTCCATTTCAAAATGCATGGCCAAGAACGTTTTTTGACAAATCGAATTCCGTAACCAGGATCAAGTGTAACGCGAGATAAGAAAAAGCGCCTAGGAACAAAGTTGCCAGAAACTTTCGAACCATCTATTTTTCTCATACGTGTGGCAGGGATCGAGATATTCCCTGAAAATTTGATATTTTCTTTTCAAATCAAGGTAGCGACCTGGGGAAATATATGAGATTTCCACGACTTCAAGTTTTCATCGAAGACTTTACTCGAATAATCTCCGAACATAAAACTCAAACGATTGAAAATTGCCATCATATAACTTGTGCAAAGTGGCAAATGAAAAAAAATTTTCAGACTTTCACACGATTCTCCATTTTTTTCAATAATTTCCAGTAGTAATTTTTTTTGAACGAACACTTTAAAATAATAGCATAAAAGAATTGTTCAACAGCGTTTTATTACATGCCATCTGAAAAATATGAAAGTAATAAAAGTTTCTCATAAAATGCTTTCCAATTTTTTTATTTCTAGAAACTTGGGCGATCGTTACTCCGCGAGAAAAAGGGATGTAAAATGTTACCAAGATTTTATACGCAAAGTGCGATACAAAATTTTTTGCTTATAGAAGTAGTTAGTTTGGATGATATCACAAATCTTTAATTACACTTTGAAAGATTTTTACTTTTAGATTTTGAACTTTGAGTTTTTTGAAGATTTTAATATACTCATACTTTTTTATAGATTTGGTGACTTTTATCTTGAACTTTACAAAAAATGAAATTAGGACTTTTATACGAAAGAAGATTGTGGGATTCGAATTTTCGGTATTGAAACTTGAATTTGTTTACTATTATATATTAAACAAATATGTACTTATTTTAATACCATGGATAATACAACTATAGTTTAAGTCAACAATTTCAACATTAAAAGGTGATGTGATAAAGTATGTAGCAAGGTAATAATTAGAAAATAATATACAAGAACATGAATAAACAAATTTACATGCACTTATTATTTAAATCTGCAAACTAAAAGAAGGCATGAAATAAAAAATTTTATATTCACCATCGCATCTCCAACTGGAGCTAATGCAATAGCCTGGGGCGCATTCGAACTCAACGTCTGGCCGGCATGTCGAAGGTTGGCAATTTTTTTCATCGCTCCCATCGCCGCAGTCATCATCAAGGTCACACCTAGGTCAAGGTCAAAGATAAAGATTCAAGTATTTAGATCACTTTTTAAAAGAGCATACGTCGATTATACATTTTTTATTTACTGAAAATTTTTTTCGGGTTTAGCTCATCTCGTTCAATTAATTAATCGTTCATTTTCATACTTTAAAAATTTTATGGTACCCCAGTATCATCATATATTCTTTGTTGAGTTTTTTTAAATTAAACTTTTTTGTAATTATAAAGCTTTTCACATTTTTTCATTTTCAAGAACAAAATAATTGTTTCTATACGTGACATAAAATGAAAAGTGCACTGAAATCGTATTCATTATATCAAGTATTTCTTTGCTGTGGTTGTAAGGGGGGGGATTTATTAAAATTGATAAAAATATAATTCAACTACAAAACATTATTTAACAATTTAGTAATTCGGTGATGAACAAAAGATTATTTAGAATCATCTATTTATCAAAAACGTGATAGATCACATCTTTCTACGAACAGAAAATATAATGAACATTGTTTATTACGCCCCCCCCCCCTCCTTTAAACCGGAACAGCGTTAAAATTTTTCGATAGAGCAAGGCCATTAATCAACCCAAAAATAATTTACGAGTAACACGTACTCGCAAAACTGCAAATATGCGAGTGCTTTGCACTGACATTCAATCGAAAAGTAAGGGTATTTTTTGATTGTACGAACCTCCAGCGTTGATGAATGCACCGCTTGTTCGCGCACGTAAATTCATCCGAGCGACAGGTGCCATCTGGAAAAATTACCATTCTCTTTTTTCATTGTCCGTTGCAAATACGCGTCGAATAAAAAATACGATACGCTTCATGAGATCAATTTTTCATGTAAAACGCATAAAAAGAGTTTGGGTATATAAAGACTACCAATCGATGCCCAGAATTCCGTAAAATACGGATGGATAAAATTTTTCACGTCTAAATAGTAGATTGTGCAACTAGTGAAAGTGAGATTTCTTCCAATGTAACACAGTTCAACTAAAAAAAAATGCTTGGTAAATTTTTTGGAGTATTAATGCTTTGGGTCATTAATAAAAAAAACCCAAAGAGAATTTGAAAGTTTAGTTCGATTTTTCGAGTTACTTGCAGTAATAAATATGAATTGAAAATTCGTCAAATACATCTGATTTCAGAAAATAAAAATATAATAAGGATTTCACTTCTATAATTTTTTTCGTGAAAAAAACTATTGAAATGAATTCCTCTCATAACAGTATTGTTATTTTTTGAAATTAAACGTATTCTGGAAGTTTTTCAAATCATATCTATCATTGTAAATAACTCGAAAAATCGAACTTAACTTTCAAAATGTTTTTGAGATTTGTTTCTTGATGACCCAAAGTATCTATTTTTGCAAAAATTTGCTGCAAATTTTTCCGAAAAGCAAATTTTGTTAAACTGTGTACTCAAAAACTTTTTTTAATTATAAGAATCCTTTTTTTAGATAATTCAGTTCATTTATGTAGAAGCTTACTTTTTGTCGCTGGATTCGAACACGCTGTATTGATAAACAATTTATATTTCATAAACTATTCAACTGTCCATTTTTAAATTACATTAAACTATTATATAAACAAATGCAAAGTTGAAAATAAAGGTTCGGTAAATTTTTAACAAACACAGATTTTTTACAAAACTTGAAAAAGTAAGAAGTGAAAAAGTGAAAATTTTTTGCTCCAATTTGGCACGTATAAAGACTCCTATTTTTTTATAGCTTTATGAAAACATTCTAATAGATATTTAGTGTAGCATACAATATTTTTTCCCATGCATCCGTAAAAAAGGTCACTTTATTTCTATGGAATGCGGAAACAAAAGCCCCTTTTTAGGGTACTCGGAAATCAGCGGGAAATATTAACAAAAACCCTGGGAAACATTCATTAATCACGGATCAGGCAACTTTCTTCCCTGTGATCCGGGATTTAT
>JAPYZL010077250.1:0-22042 GCA_030522825.1 Platygaster orseoliae
ATAACTTCTTTGTTTTTGAGTTTTGCAAAAAGTGGTAAAGGACTTTTCGACTCGAAATTGGAAAAGGAATTCAGGATTTTTTTTTTATCGCGGACTTTGTGACACCCTGTATATATGTGAATTTTTGAATTCTCAAGAATCAAATTCGAAAAATTATTGAGCAGATCGTCGAAAATTCAAAAAATTCTTTAGAAGTACTGGGAAAATACGTATATCTTTATAAATAACAAAAAATGAAAAAAAAATAAATAAATAAAAACACTAGCAGTGTATAGCATAGCATTAATTATTAATGATAAACTTTTCCTAAAGTTCAATAAAGGTATGGGAAAAATTTAAATTATGAATTATTAGGCACCGATTTTCCGATACATCTACTCGAATTCGTAAGGATGGAATAAAATGTTTAATATTGCATGGATTCTGTAAAAATACTAATGCACAAAAAATCTACTGAATTATGAATCATGTAACATTAAATTCTAGAAATCTATATAGTTAATGATACAATTATGAGCAATCTATAAACATAGTGAAATTACTCAAAATTGAAAAAGAAAAAAAGTTTAAAATTCTACCAGTTCTATGAATACGATATATTTACATGAATATAATTTTCTCAAAAATCTGTGAAAATACTAGGATTCCAAAAAGCTATGTAAAAATCTGTCAAAATACTAGAAAATCCTCCAAAACATAAGCCTACTGAAGAAATTTTAAAATCACTAATAATGTCAGAAATTTTTGCATTACAGAATGTCTATAAAGATTTTGCTATTGAAAAATTTATTACTCTCTTAGAAATTCGTATAACTTGGAATTCTAGAGTATAGAGTTAATTAAATCTGTGAACTTATTTTGAATAATACGAAAAATCTAAATTCATAAATTTTTGAATTCTCAAGAATCGAACTACAAAAATCATTGTGAGTATCATCGAAAATTCAAGAAATCTATGAAAGTACCGGAAAACCCCGGAAATCTTCAAAAATAACAACAAAAAAAAATGAATCAATAAAAACACAAGCAGTGTATAGCATACCGTTAAATATTGTTTATAAACTTTTATTAAAATTCAATGAAGTTATAGAGAATATTTTAATTATGAATTATCAAGCACCTATTTGAAAGATGGGAAAAAATACTCAATACTGCATGGATTCTGTAAAAATACAAAAAATACTAATTACAAGAAAAAAAGCAATTGAATCCTAGAAATCTATATATTATTGATAAAAATATGAGCAATATATAAACATAGAAAAACTTCTCAAAACTGAAAAAGAAAAAACGCTTAAAATACTAGCACTATAAATACAATATATTTACGTGAATATAATTTTTTCTCAAAAATCTGTAAAAATACTACAAATCCATAAAACTTGGGATTCCACAACATCGAATTGCAGAAATTTGTGTAAAAATCTGTCACTAGACATGAAAATCCTCCAAAGCATAAACCTACTAAAGTAATTCGAAAATCACTAATATTATCAGAAATTTTGTATTACAGAATGTCTGTGAATATTCTGCTTTTGGAAAATTAATTAAATTGCTAGAAATTTGTTTAACTTGGAATTTCGGAAAATAGAATTCATTAAATCTGTAATTCATCCTTAAAAATGTCAAAAATTTATATACGGGGTGTACCAAAATCCCCTAACCAAAAAACCCCGATATTCCTTTTTGAATTTCGAGTAAAAAAGGCCTGTGCCACTTTTTACCAAACTCAAAATCAAAAAAGTTATTCAAGTTTGAAATTTAAATAATAAATGCCCTCTTACGATGAGTGGGGATGAAAACCACGTACGAAAATTGACTTAAGTTTTCTTCATATTTTTCTGAGTCGAAAAGTCCTTTATCACTTTTCGCAAAACTCAAAATCAAAAATATCAATCTTCGAAAACGATCATTTTTTGGAGCCAATAATCCACAAAGAGGATAAATACGAAACGAAAACAACTCTCTTTCCAACCTTTCCGCTTTTATTCAGCCCTCATCAGGAAAATTATGTGTAACAACGTCATTATTCAGAAAAAAAATCAGATGGTCATGAATCTCGAACGTGTAAAAGCCATCTTCGTCATATTACATTTTAAACGCAGTACAAACGAGCAATGTTACCAATGTTATCAACACGAATATGTTATCACGAATATATTATTATATTTAAATTATTATATTATCACGAATACTTTTGGCCTGCAGTGTACCCTGGATTCACTTTTAAGGATTTCTGTAAACTGCTCTATAAATTTACATCCAATTCGTAAACTGAATTTCATCATCGTCCTCGCGAATACGGTTGAACAAATCTGAAATTCGTTCATTTCTTTTTGAAATTTGACAGTATTCAAGTTGGTGAAAATACCGTGTGCAAAGACGGTTGCCAAGCGATTGCGGACACGGGCACTTCGTTGATCGCGGGGCCAGTAGACGAAATCTCGACTATAAACAAAGCCATTGGCGCGACCCCCATTGTTTCCGGAGAAGCCATGGTAAAGTTTTATCATAAATTTAATTTGGATAAAATGAAATTTGATATCTGCATTGTTCTAGCTATAAAATTGAATATTTTTAATTTCAACGTAACCTAGAATTTACTGGAACAATTCAGAATATACCCGAATATTTCCGAACATACACGAACATTTCCGAACATACACGAATATTTCCGGACGTACCCGAACATTCCCGAATATTCCCGAACTTACTCGAACACTTCCGAACATACACGAATATTTCCGAACATACCCGAACACTTCCGAACATACCCGAAAAAATTCTTAAAATTGCAACCATCAAAACAATAAATATTTGACGTAGTTCTACGTAACTAAGTTTTTTCTTGATGCTACAGGTAAGCTGCGATGCCATTCCCAAACTGCCAACAATCAATATCGTGATCGCTGGTCGCAAGTTCCCTTTGAGAGGGGAGGACTACGTTTTGCAGGTTAGTCATTATCTCGTTTTTACCATTTTATTTCATTTAGATATTTAACGTTGTCGCATTTGTTGTGAATAATTTTGCAGATCAAGCAATTCGGTAAAACAATTTGTCTGAGCGGTTTCATGGGCATGGACATTCCAAAGCCGAACGGCCCGTTGTGGATTTTGGGCGACGTTTTCATTGGCCGTTACTACACGGAGTTCGACTTTGGCAACTCTCGAATCGGTTTCGCGAAGGTGCAATAATTATTTTCTGCGCCATCGCTTCTGCCTCTTGTCCCAAAAACAACCAGCACCTCGTCGAGATTGCCAATAAAAGTTATGATTTTTGAACGACATTCAACAAAACGCGATCAATGTTTTTTTTTACATGCTACGTGCATGAGAAAGTTGCCATTATATTACTATATTATTACTTTAAGCATTTGTAATTGATGAAACAATAAATTTTTCTCGGTTTTTCAAAAATGATTCCTCTTTTTTTACCCGAGAGTACAATGAAGCCTTCCAAACTTAAAAAATGAGCTCGACGACTCTTGTGAAATGCTGGAAAAGTTGCACCTGAATCTCAGGATTCTTGATTTTTTTTTCGAGTATTATTATTTTCAAGTATGAAAACATATTCATTAGTTATTGAAAACAAATTTAAAAAATCATTTAATTGAAAAAATATAATTAAATAAATAATTTTAAAAAAGGACAAAAATTTTCAAGTTAATTCATTTCTAAAATCATTGTCAAACTCATTAAGGCGACTCGCGACCTACTGTAATGCGAGAGAGACGCGTAGAACGGGAACCAGTTGAGAGAAATAAGGACGAAAAGGTCTTGCGAGTCGTCTTAAACCTTATTTCTCGATGAAAACGCCGAGTTTCACGAATTCCCAAAAATCAGCATTTGAGAATTCTCCATTTCCCGTGATTTCTGTACATGTCATGTGCAGGATGTTAAAAAAATGGATGAAATTCGAAAAAAATCAAATAAATATAGTTCCGCCTTTTTGAGATTTTTGTGACGCGTGTACGAATCGTAGCTTTTGGCCAGTTTTTTTTTTAACTATTATACTATAAATATAGAAATTCGACAGTAAAATTAATTAATAATTTCCTATAATATAAATCCATGAACGTGTATTATCAGAATACTGAATTAATTCACGTATAGTAAATTATTTTATTGTTTTATCGATAATTTCTAAATATTTAGTAACACATTAATTTATAAAATAAATTTCATTTTTTAAATTTATAATTTTCAGTCTAAGTTATACGTTTTTAAAAAATTCGTCAAAAAAGTGTTGAAACGAAACGGGAAAAAACAAACCAATCACCGCAAATTCACATTTCTATATTATTTCTTTAATGACGTTTTGATAATACAATAATTTTCCAACTTATAGCCAACAAAATTTAAAACACGCAGCCACGTAAACATAAATAAATATGTTTCCAATTTCTCACAGTCCATCTCAAAATGTTCTGTTTCTGATTGTTTTCGCATGCGAAAATTCGCTTTAATAAAATGTGACTTAAAAAAAAAAAAAAAAAAACGAGAGATGATAACGCAGGCGAAAAGTTCGGATTCGTGCATTATTTATTCTGTAGGATTTACACATAAAAATCGGTAGCCGACAAAAGGTTTCATCATTCAAACATACAAAAAAGAAAAAAATTGACACGCACAATTGTTGTCGAATGCAGTATTGGATTAATTGTTAATTTAGTGTAAACGCGTGTGTGTTATCGTTTTTTTGCAGTCAACGATAATCTAGTCATCACAAAATTCTCTTGCACCCCACAAAAATATTACCAATTCAACCTTGTCATTATGTTTGGAATCTTTTTTGATGAAATGGAAACAAAAGTGCTTTTAATTGTGACGCAAGCAGCCACGATTCATCATTAAAACTATATACTATTATAACTAAAATAGTTATGCTATGGTATAAATAAAAATATTGCGCTCGATTCGGTTATAAATATATACATATTCAATACATATCATCGATGGTCTGACAATAAGCAATGTTTTTACTTTTTGTGAAAATGACAAATTGTAACCACTTACCCTCCCCGCCGCGTAATATCGATTGCGAAATAACGATCGTCCTACAGCACTCGGCAATAATGGTCGCTCTTTTCATCGCCAATGCGATCATCATCGTGATCAACTCCAAAGGGTTTTTCTGCAAACAAAACAACAATTTTTCGTTATTTCTTGCAACGAAAGGATAGTTAATAATAATAAAATAAAATATTATTAATAATAAAAATAATTAATGATTAGAGATTTTTATATGTTCATCAAAATAACTACGTTGAAAAATCACACAAATTGCTTTTGAGGCCCCTAACAAGAAATGTTTCATATAAAAAGTTGATTGTTTAAAAAAACAAAGATTCCTATGCTTGACGTGTTTATGGACAATATATAGACGGAAACCACGACTAAAAGGAAAAACATATAACAACAAATTAAAACTACGATAATAAAACATAGATATGATGGTTGAATCTTTTGTGTTGAACATAGGGAATTCTAGGAAAGTCTGGGAAAAATTCTAGGGTTTCATTGGGAATTCTAGGAAATTCTGGGGAAAACCCTAGGGTTTAAAACAGAAGTTCCTAGAAATCTTGGAAAAATCCTAGGGTTGAATAGGGAATTCTAGGAAACTCTGGAGAAAAGCCTAGGGTTAAAAAGGGAATTCTAGGAAATTTTGGGAAAAAGCCTAGGGTTAAAAAGGGAATTCTAGGGAAAACCCTAGGGTTTAATAGGGAATTCCAGGAAATTCTGGAGAAAAGCCTAGGGTGAAAAAGGGAATTCTAGGAAATTCTAGGGAAAACCCTGGGATTTAATAGGGAATTCTAGGAAATTCTGGGGAAAAGCCTAGGGTTATCAGGAATTCTAGAAAATTCTGGGGAAAACCCTAGGGTTTAATACAGAAGTTCCTAGAATCCCGTATGTCTAACAAATCTGTTGATTTGTTGGAATAGGGAATTCTAGGAAATTCTGGAGAAAATCCTAGCGTTTAATAGGGAATTCAAGGAAATGCTGGGGAAAATCGTAAGGTTTAAGGAATTCTGGGACACTCTGGAAAAAAGCCTAGGGTTAAAAAGGGAGCTCTAAGAAATTCTGGGGAAAATCCTAGGATTTAATAGGGAATTATATGAAATTCTGGGGAAAACCCTAGGGTTTAATACAGAAGTTCCTAGAATTCTGGGGAAAATCCTAGGGTTTAATAGGGAATACTAGGAAATTCTGGGGAATATTCTAGGGCTTCATAGGGAATTCTAGGATATTCTGAGGAAAATCCTAGGGTTAAAAAGGGAATTCTGGGAAAAATTCTAGGATTTCATACGGAAATCTAGGAAATTCTAGGGTTTAATAGGGAATTCTAGGAAATTCTTGGCAAAATTCTAGGGCCTAATAAGGAATTCTAGGAAATGCTTTTTTAGATTGATTTTTAGATTTTTAACATATTCTATTTTTTTTCTATCGATTCCTGGGTCGTGACAATTTTTAAAATTTTAATTTTTCACTTTATTCTGGCAAAACATTGGTAATTATAATTTCCTTGAAAAAAAAATTCTCCTGAAAATATTATTGTTGAAATAATCATTATTTTAAATAGTCATTACAGTTGTTTTATATAATAATCATTATTGTTGTTTGAATAAATAATAATCATTATTGTTATAATAATACATTATTTTCGTGAAAATAATATAATTATTATTGTTGTTTTTCAGCAAATAATGAAATAATCATTATTGTTGTTTTTCAGTAAGCAAAACTATTGTTCAAAGACTCGTTATTATTTGTAAATAATTATCAGTGATTCTTCAAAAACATACATTTCTTGCAAGTGTGACGGGACATTTTTGGGCAAGGTGGGAGGAGTTTCATGTTTTTCATTAAAATTTCAATATATTGTCACATGTTTTTCGTTTTTTTCATAGTTTCATTCTGTATATTGTGCACTCTAGTGATTTCGATTCTTATTAAAACCTCATAGAAATTTCTTGTAAAAACTTTTGTAAGGTCAACCTTGTAAGATTCTTGTCAGAAAAACTTTTCCTATAACATTTCATTTTCTGTACACATTTTTATGAACAAATTTTCTATTGTTGAAAACCTAGAAAAAAATTTGTTTTGTAAGAAATTTCAGTATTGACCATTTTTTTTCATAAAAATTTCTTTCTAAATTTTTCAGGTTATAAGTATTTTTAAAGTTTCTATTTTTATTCATTTTCAATGTTATCATTCCTTAAATACGGTTTCTACACATATTTTAAGGATTTTCACAATTCTGTGGTGTCCCGGCATAACCAAATAAGTCCACTTTGCTATAAGGCTCAAAATTCATTCAGAATATTATGTAAAATGAGCCTTATGGCAAAGTGGACTTATTCAGTTATGCCGGGACGCCACAGAATTATTAGTATTTGAGAAAAAAATCTGTTGTAGCCACCTAGCGAGCGCAAGCGTACTAATCAATGAAAATTAAGGCTTCATAAAAAGTGATGTAATATAAAAATTACACTTATTATAATATTGTTTTATTTTTTTTTATATAATATATAAGATAAGAATACTTCTTATAAAAATTTAGCATTATAAGAAATTCACAGAGCTTAAATATTTTCTTATAAAAAATTTAATTTCTTATGAAAGTGTCACTTGTTTTTAGGAAAAAATTTTTCTTAAAAGATTTTTTATGTCACTGTATAAGAAAATTTCTAAACAATTTTTTAGTTCCTTAAACCCATGTTTTTTCAAATAATCGACTTTTCTTATAAAAATTCCTTATGAAAAGATTCACTGACTTTGTTTTTTCAAATTTTTACATCATTTATGTTTTTTTTTCCCATAATTTGTAAACGTTGTAAGCTTTATGAACATAATTTTTATTTCATATTCATTCAGTGTGAAACGATCTAAAAATGATATAACTTTTGTAACACGATTCAAAATTTTTGAAAAAGATTTTCCCAAAAAATCAACATGGTTTTCTCTCTTGAAATTTTTTGTATATTTCTTCAACTTCTATGTTGAAGTAAAATGAGCTTTCATACAATAAACATTAACTACAATTCGAAAAAAAGTCGAAAAATCAAGATGGAAAATTTGTATACAAAAACACACTGTGTTTTCTCAATTAGTTTTCTTACTCACTTCGTTTTATTCGCCGAGGCATTATTTCCTGCGATGCCAGTCCTTTTCTTGTTTCTACATTTTTTCACGTACGCCTCGATGAGATGAGCGATTTTCTTAGGGTTGATTTCACCTGACCTGTTGTGACAAATCTGCACACAAAAAATTACATAAAACATTAATTATTTGATCTCGTGCATTTTCTCGAACTCTTATGATTTTGTACACATTTTAATTTTGTTTATGATGAGAAAATAATAAATGAGAATAATAACTTGAAAACATGATAAAATTAAAATCAAATTTATTTAAATTAAATGAATTCAGTTATTTAATAAATTAAATAAAATTTATCATATAAAATAATTGTACAGTAATTAAATTATTATTTATTATTATTTTTCATATAAATAAATTGATTAAATATGAATTTATTCAATAAATTTAATAACATTCATTTATTAATAATTTAATTGAATTAAATTTAAATAAAAAATTTTGCACATTATACTGGTTTTTGCATATAATATAATATACGTAATTTTAGAACATTTTTCACAAAATTCACAAAAATGATATAAGTATAATAATATACCTTGGGTACTGCTTTCCGCATTATATCTTTGTATTCCTCTTTTGTGACGTGCTTCTTTGTGTAATGTGGCTTAAGCACCAGTTTTACTTCTTCTACAACTCGTTCTTGTCGATTCAATTTCTTCAAGAACTGAAAAAAAACAACAAGATTATTTTAATTCGCTCGGGGCGTTCTTTCAAGCATTTCATAAAAACATTCAAAATTAAAAAATTTGAATACACGAATAAGATGAAAAAGATAATTTCAAAATCAGTATATTTATATCTGCGTTTTTTTTTTTTTTTTTTTTTTTTTTTTTTTTTTTTTTTTTTTTTTTTTTTTTTTTTTTTTTTTTTTTTTTTTTTTTTTTTTTTTTTTTTTTTTTTGGTTTTCGTCCATTCGTACGCCAACTTTGGAGTTGGCTCCTGTAACAAAAAAACAATCCAATAAACATTGGCATTAATTGTAAATTTTTGTCATTCACTATCATGTTTTTCTTTCCTACAAAAAAAAAGTGTACACTGCAGGCCAAAAGTATTTGTACTTCTGAGAAAAACTTGATTTTTTAAATTATTCACTGTATTTTTGACTGCAACTTCATTTGCTTATTACGAACATTACATGTTTGACGCATATTCAACATTCAAGACTTCAATATCGAAAAAATATGAAAATAAAAATAAAAAAATATGAAGAATCGATGTAACTGTTCAAAGTATATGAATTTTAGAATTCTCAAGAATCAAACTCCAAAAATCATTGTGGCGATCATCAAAAATTCAATAAATCTATGAAAGTACTGGGAAAACCGTAAATCTTAATAAAAAACAAAAAAAAACATCAATAAAAACACAAGCAGACTATTGCATACCATAAACTATTGTTAATAATTGTTTCTTTAAGTTCAATATAGGTATAGAAAAAATGTTAATTATGAATTCTCAAGCATCGATTTTCAGACGTATCCATTCAAATCCGTAAAAATAAAAAAAAATGTCAAATATTACACTGATTCTGTATTAATAGGAAAAATACTAATTCCACAAAAAATCTATTGAATTTTGAGTCGTACAACATTGAATTCCAAAAATCAACATAATTAATGATAAAAATATCAGCAAATTATAAACGTATGAAAATTCCTCAAAATTAAAAAAAAAATGCTCAAAATACTACTAATCATATAAATACGATATATTTACGTGAATATCATTGTTTAAAAAATCTGTAAAAATACTAAGAATCCATAAAACTTTGAATTCTGTAACATCAAATTCAAGAAATCTATGTATAAATCTGCCAATATCTAGAAAATTCTCCAAAACATAAACTGAAGAAATTCGACTATCACTAATAGTATAAGAAATTTTTGCATTAAATAATGTCTATAAAAATTCTACTGTTGAAAAATTTATTAAACTGCTAAAAATTATAGAACTTGGAATTCCAGAGTATAGAATTCAATAAATCTGTGAAGTCATCCTTAAAAATACAAAAAATCTAAATATACGTATATTTAATAGAAATGATGACAAATTCATTTTACTACTAAAAATATATGAATTTTCGAATTCTCAAGAATCGAACTCTGAAAATCATAGTGGCGATCGTCGAAAATTCAAGAAATCCACAAAAGTACTGGGAAAACCCAAAAATAACTATAAATATTAAAAATTGAAAAATAAATTAACAAAAACATAAGCAGTGTATAGCATACCATAAACTATTGTTGATAAACTTTTCTTAAAGTTGAACGAAGGTATAGGAAAAATTTTAATTATGAATTCTCAAGCATTGATTTTCAGATATATCTACTATTCAAATCCGTAAAAATAGTTAAAAAATGTTAAATATTTCATGGACTCTGCAAAAATATGAAAAATACTAATTCCACAAAAAATCTACTGAAGTAATTCGAAAATCACTATTATTATCAGAAGTTTTTGCGTTATAGACATTTCTAGCAGAAATTGGCTAGAAATAATGGAAATTGACGGAAAATGAAGGGAAATAAAAGGAATTGATGTTTGTTATTTTAATTTTATAATGTACATATTGTTTATGCAGTATTGTTATAATGTAAGTTTACGGGAAATGACAGAAATTTATGGGAAATAACGGAAATCTACGGGAAATAATGAGAATTAATGACAGAAATTGACGGGAAATGACAGAAATTGAGGGGAAACAATGGACATTGACGGAAAATGAAGGAAAATAAAAGGAATTGATGTTTGTTATTTTAATTTTATAATGTATATATTGTTTATGTTATATTGTTATAATGGAAATTTACGGGAAATCACGGAAATTTATGGTAGACAACGGAAATTTATGGAAAATTAGGGCAATTTAATGGAAATAAGGGGAATTGACAGAAAATGATGGGAAATAAAAGGAATCGATGTTTGTTATCTAAATTTTATAATGTTTATATTGTTTAAAAAAGCTCAATTTGCACTCATTGAGAAGCATACTATTCCCCACATTGTTGAATAAAATATAGTCCTTGACTAGTGTGGAACAATTTTTTCAACTCATCTGATTACAACGCTCGCCTTCTGCTCGTCTTGCAAACTTCATATTCACTAAAAAAGCTCAACTTTCACCCGTTGAAAAATATATTATTCTTTCTTTCTCTCTTACCATATGACATTGGCTGATAAGTCGACTGCTGCTTCTTCCTCTTGTCACCCCCTTTTTTCGATTTGTTTTTACCGCCGACGATCCTGTTACCAGGCGACGAGTCGAAAAGCGCGTCAAAGAGGTCCTTCTTGGCCTCGATTTTATTTTTCGCGGCATTCGCTTTAGGGGCCGAGATGACGGGGAGTAGCGCCGCGGGGGCTGCGGCACCGGCGGAGGATAAAATCGGCGGGGACGCACCGGGACTCGGAGGATCGAACATGCCGTCGCTGAGCGTGGATCCCGGCGAGTACGGCGAGGACATGTCGATCACGTCGCTCGCTTCCAAATTCGCGTCGTTGCCATTCTGCCCCGACGTTTTGCTTTGGGACGACATTTTTGTTCCCGCGCGACCGCCCATTCCGGGCTTCACCGAATTCACGAATATTATATTGGCTAGCTGCGGTCGTTGCTGCTGCTTTCCTTGGGCGCTCGGCGATATTCGATTTCCCTGAATCAAATTTCTCTGAGCGTTCACAACGCTAAGAATAGAGCTCCGCTGAACGGCCGCTGCAACCGTCGCCAAAACCGGGTTCATAGGCTGGAACGAGTTGATAATTGCAAGCTTATCACTCTGCTGACTTTGCTGCTGGCTCTTGGAAGGGCTGCTCTCTATCTGCGAGGCGCCAAGTAGTTCAGTTGCTCCGTCCGTCGCAGGCGCGACCGCCTCTCGCGGCGGCGAGATCGCCCTCTTGAGCGTCACCACGGATATGATTTTCGGCTTCTCCGACTGCTGCTTCTCAGGCAACTGTAGCTGTTGCTGCTGTTCCGATTGCTGTTGCTGCTGTTGCTGCGGGGCCTCGGACGTTGGTAAAGTCTCGGTGGTTAAATCGTGTTTTCTGCCGGGCGAGCCTCGAGCGTTTCGCTCGTCCGTCAACGGTGTCGCCTCCTGGCTCGCCGGTGGCGTCGGCGAACGCGATTTTGTCGGGTCGAACGGATCATACGCGTCGGGCGAAGTTTGCGGCGAAGAAGGCGGCTCCGGTGGCGTGTTGGGCCCGATTTTCAACCTGAGCTCGAGCTCTTCCTGGGCCCTCATCTCCAGCTCTTCGTCGGCGCCCTCGTCCATGTGCTCGCCCCCTCCTAGCCCTCCCTCTTCCTCTTCACCCCCGTCCTCTTCTTCGCCCTCGCCGTCCTCCTCCTCCTCTTCCTCGACCTCGTCCCTCTCCTCGCCCTCGCCCTCGCCCCCTCCCGCGCCGCCCTCGTCCTCGTCGTCTTCGTCTAGCAGGGGATTCATCATTGAGGGCCGCAGGTTGTTGGTTTGCTTGTTTATTGAGAACTTTACCTGGAAGCAAAGGATACTCAAAAACTGAGGGATCTCCTATGCTACCAGTAACTCACGGATTTTCTCAATGTTGTAATGGCAATTTGGTATGGATTTAAAAAAAAACATTTAAAAGAAGCGAATATTGTTGATTGACCATTGATGTAACCAGTTACAATTTTTATCTCAAAAACTACTTCCATCAATTAAATTTAATTCACTTTATTAACCTTGAGATCATTATTTGAAAATTATCAACTACTGTTTGAAATTACCTATATGTTCGAAAATGTTCGGATATGTTTGGGAATGTTCGGAATTGTTTGGGTATATTCGGAAATTTTTGGGTATATTCGGAAGTGTTTAGAATTGTTCGGGCATGTTCGGAATAGTTCGGGTACGTTCTGAGGTATCTTAATACACCTAAATATCACAAAATATCACAAAAAATCACAATATCACCAAATGTAAAAAAATATCATGAAAATCCCTATCTCTTGGTCATCTATATATTTTTTTTCTTGAGATCTCTAACTCCTTTTCAGTTTCAGTTTCAGATTCAGTTTCAGTTTAAGGTTTAAGTTAAAATCTTTCAATTTGGCCAGATTTGTGATTTGGATGATTTTCATTTATGTACACATTAATTTTTAATAATAATAATAATAATAATAATCATTAATGTTTGCATGAAGATTAGTAAAAAGTATTGATAAATTGTGATTTTTTCAGAAATAGACGAATTCATTAGTTGTAAATTTGGAAAAGAAGAAAAAAAACAAGGAAATTCATAAATGTTGGTTCAGTAACAAATGGTAAACTCAAAATATTGGTTAAAATAAAGAATTAACATGAAAACACTGAACTTCCAAGAGGAAGGAAGATAAAACTAATTGACGAAATTTCAAAACATGATGGTATTGATTTGTTACATAAATATACAATTTTTTTCATTTCAAAATAAATAATAATTACCTTAAATCAATGAAAAAGCTTAAGTTCCGAAAATCAGCCAAAAATCTCAGAAATTGCTAATTTTTTGGCCAGTTTTCGCGTTTTTTCACCAATTTTAGAGTTTTCCAATGGAAAATCGAACTTTTTTTGGTCGCACAATTTTAAATTTCGGAACTTAAGCTCCTGCCGGGCTCAGAAGCTTAAGTTCTAAAAATCAGCTAAAAATCTCAAAAATTGCTAATTTTATGGCCAATTTCCACATTTTTTTTACCAATTTTAGAGTTTTCCAACGGAAAATCTAACTTTTTTTGGTCGCACAGTTCTAAATTTCGGAGCTTAAGTTCCTGCTGGGCTCAAAAGCTTAAGTTCCAAAAATCAGCTAAAAATCTCAAAAATTACAAATTGTGAAGATGGACTAAAAATGTGATGATGGAATATTCAAGATCACCGTACAAGAAGAGAAAAAAATACAAGTTTTGAAAGAAAAAATGAATCTGGATGAATTATTACAGAGTGAAGAAATTTTGAAAAAATAAATAAAAAAACTTTAAATGTATATGTATAAGGAAATTCTATAGATAATTTATTTAAAGTTAATAAAAAGTAAAAGAAAAGTAAAGTATATAGAAAGTTCATTTAAAGTATGGGAGGTTAAGCATTAGATGTATTTTTTTGAAATTCAGATAAAAACTAGCTTGTAGTAGGAAATACATAGTTTATATTTAATATAAATAACAATAAATACAATTTTTTTACGTATGCATAATAAAACTAACAGTTAACATTATTTTTACAATACTTATTGTTTATGTAATATTTATATAATGGGAATTGAGGGGAATTAACGAAAATTGACAGAAAATGATGGGAAATAAAAGGAATTAATGTTTGTTATTTTAATTTTATAATGTTTATATTGTTTATGTAATATTGTTATACTGGGAGTTGACGGAAAATACTGGAAATTTACGGGAAATGACGGAGATCAACGGGAAATATGGGGAATTGACGAAAAATGACGGGAATTAACTAACGGGAATAAACTTACAATTAACATTATTTTTATAATGGATATTGAAGGAAAATAATGAAACTTGACAGAAAATGACAGGAAAGAAAAGGTATTAATGTTTTTTATTTAAATTTTAAAATGCTTTTATTGTTTATGTAATGTTGTTATAATGAGAATTGACGGGGAATAACCGAAATTGACGGGAAAAATCACAGGAATTGACTGGAAATCACGGAAATTGACGGGAAAAAAATTGACAAGAAACGACAGGCATTAAAAGGAAATAAAAGAAATTGATGTTTTTTATTTTAATTTTATAATGTATATATTGCTTATGTAATATTGTTAAAATGGAAATTTATGGGAAACAATGGAAATTTGCGCAAAATGACGGAAACTTACGGGAAATAACGGAAAAGTAGGGTAATTGACGGGAAATAACGGAAATTTACGGAAAATAGGGGTAATTGACGGGAAATCGCGGAAATTGACGGTAAATGACAGCAATTGAGGGTAAATAACGGAAATTAACGGGAAATAAAAGGAATTGATGTTTGTTATTTCAATTTTGTAATGTTTATATTGTTTATGTAATATTGTTTTAATGAGAGTTGACGGGAAATCACAAAAATTGACGGTAATTTACGGGAAATATAGTGAAAGACGTTGTTCTATCTCAAAAAGTATACCTGAGGCTCGGGTGGAGTCTTGGGCCCCTGCGAGATGAACTGCTCGTGCTGTGGCGTCGACTGGCCCGTTTGCTGCTGCATGCCTCCCTCGGGCGTCGCCGTTTGGGCTTGCTTGTCATCGTCGTCGCTGAGAACGATCACGTCGCGGGGCGAGGGTGTCTGCTCCCGGAAAGGCGATTGGTCTAAATCTATCACAGCCACGGGCTTCTTGGACGCCGCGATTTCCGCCGCCTTGGATTTCTTTTTCTTCTTCTCCTTCCTCGCCTTGGGCGACTTGGAGCGTTGCCGTTCCCGGGTCTTGTCCTTTTTGCTCCTCTTGGAAGCCGGCTCGAGGCGCGGAGGAGGTGTATCCCGACGACGGCGCTTACTGCCGCCGCTATTGCTAACCCCCTGTTGCGTTGTCAACATTGGCAGCGCTTCGGGGTCCATCATCATCGCTGACTCCAAGTTTTCCTTTTCCTTGTTGAAGCACACGCTCACCAGGATGTTGTCGCCGCTCGCGAACACTTCCTTGGAAGGTACCGCTGCTGAAAATACAATTTTACAATGATTTACAATCATTGTATGAACAAAAAAAAAATTGCTTGGTGTCGATTGTGCACAAGTTTATGGTGCACATTTTATTGTGCACAAGTTTATGGTGCACACATTTATTGTGCACAAGTTTATGGTGCACACATTTATTGTGCACATTTTATCGTGCACAAGTTTATGATGCACATTTTATTGTGCACACATTAATTATGCACTCATTTATTGTGCACAAGTTTATGGTGCACTTTTTATTGTGCACTAAAAAACATTGAACAAAAATGAATGTGCACCATAAACTTGTGCACAATCGACACCACACCAAGCCAAAAAAATCACTAACTCACCATTTCGAGGCCTCCTATTCCGTCTCCCGCTCCCTCTTTTATCCGCCTCCTTGCTACTCTTCTTCGCGTCCTTGTTGCGCTTTTCCTTCTTCTTTTTCTTCATTGCCTCCTTGTTCGTCAAAATAACCGTCAAATTCTTGGGGGGAACGTCGTTGAGGACTGTTTGAGGCGGCGGCGACCAATCGCGGCTCATCATTTCGCCGCCTTGTGGTAACGGCGGTGTTTTGGACCTCGACCTGGACCACGACGGAGTCCACTGGGCACTCCAGGAGTCGTCCCTATTAACGTAGTGCGCTGCGTCGCCGCTACCTCGTTCCCGGACTACTTTTTCCGACGTCGCCGCGGTTGCTTCCCAACGACCACGCTCGGCATCCCGCGACACTGGCCTCTTCACCGGTGACCTAGACCTCGTCGTCAGCCTCCTGCCCTTGCCGCCGTGCCTCTTGTCTCTCGAGCGTTTCGCCGATCGGCTACGCGAGCGCTTGCGATTCTTGGACCTCGACCGGGATCTGTTTTGCTGCTGCTTCTTTTTTCTGCGCTCGTTCGACCTGGTGCGCGATCTGCGCTTGCGATCACGCGAGGCTGATCTTCTACGGGATTTCCGCCGCGGCGACAATGACCTGCGCCGTCCACGGGACGTCGAGCGCGATCTCCTTCTTGAGACCGAGCGTCTCCTCGACGGGGAGCGTTTCCTTGGAAAATGTATATTTTATAATTATGGAAATTTAAAAAAAGCTGAGCTTTTTTGGAGTCACTTTTTCAGGGTGTCTAGTTATTTCCAGAAACCGAATTCCCGGATATTTCTCGGGTGGTTTTCTGACTTTATATGTCTTGAATATTCTACAGAGAAAAAAAAATCATAACTGTAACGTAATTATTTATGGATATTTGTTTATTAAACAAATTTTTTGTTTTCCGTTGATCGTCTGTTATTTTATTATATAATTTTAGAGTTTTTTGAGGAAATCGTCTCTGTGTAGATTGTGAGTATTTTACGGATTCCGAGTGTTTTTAGTATTTTTATAAATTGTAAAGATTTCTAGAATTTTATGCTCTTGAAGTTAAAGTTTACGGGATTTTTGATATTTTTATAGATTTTTCAGAAAATAATTTCTACATAGAATTTCGGTATTTTATAGATTTCTGTCATTAACAGTTTTCAGTATTTTTCAGCACTTATAAATCTTTGTATAGCAATTTGTAGGATTTTTATAGATTTCTAATATTATTATGGATGACTGTAGATTTGCAGAATTTGATGCTCTTAACTTACAGTTTCATAGATTTCTAATAATTTTAGTATTTATACGATTTAAGGGATTTCCTAATATTTTTGTTGATTTTTGTATAGATTTTTAGAATCCAATACTCTAGGATTTAAAGTTATATATAGGTTGAATTATTAGAAGTTTCTGGTATTTTTTCGTATTTATCAAATTTTTCTGTTCATCTGTGGATCACTATTTAAATTTCTGGAATTTGATTCCCTCGAATTCAAACCATTTCAAAGTAAATTATATTTTATGTATATGAAAATTTTTTTTTAAAACACTGTTTTCAAATCAATTTGGAGAACTTTCTAGTATTATAATGAATTACTGTTTAGATTCCTAGAATTCAATACTTTCGTATTCAAAATTTCATAGATTTCTATTATTTTGAGTATTTTTAGTATAATTTCAGTATTTATACAATTCAAAAGATTTTCTAACACTTCGTGGATTTCTATATAGATTTTTAGAATCAAGTACTCTAGGATTTCAAGTTACATAAATTTTTAGTAATTATCTGATTTTCAAAGAAGCTTTATCAACAGATTTTTGGTGTTAATAAATTTTTAGTATTCTTGTACTTTTTCTATTAAATCAAATTTTTTTCGTTCTTCTGTGGATCACAATTTAGATTTCTGGAACTTGATACTCTCGAATTCAAAGTAGATTATATTTGACACATATGAAAGGATTTTTAAAAAAACTGCTTATACATCAATTTAGAGAACTTTCTGGAATTTGAATGAATTACTGTATAGATTTCTAGAATTCAATGCTTTTATATTCAAAATTTTATAAAACTGATTAGAGTATTTTAAATATATTTTTTATTTATACTTCTTCTCATTTTTGTCAACATTTATAAAATTCGGTCAAATTCTCTACTTTTTAATAGGTACGGAAATGAAAAAAAGCTTCACTTTTTCAGGGTGTCTAGTTATTTCCGGAAACGGAATTCCCGGCTATTTCCCGGGTGTTTTTCTGACATTATGTGTATTGAATATTTTATAGAAAAAAAAACCCCATAATTGTAACGAAACACACTGTAACATAATTATTTATGGATCATTTTTTGTTAATTAAATTTTTTTGTCTTTCGTTGACTGTCAATTATATTATTAAATAATTTTAGAGTTTTTTGAGGAAATAGTCTTTGTGTAGATTGTGAGTTTTTTTTATGGATTCTGAGTGTTTTTAGTATTTTTATAAATAGTAAAGATTTCTCTAATTTTATGCTCTTGAAGCTAAATTTTAAGATATTTTTGATACTTTCATAGACTTTTCAGAAAATGATTTCCGTATGTCATACATTTTTATAATTATCAGTCTTGAGTATTTTTCAGCATTTATACATCTTTGTAGCAATTTGTAAGATTTTTTTAGATTTATAATATTATTATGGATGACTATGTAGATTTTCAGAATTTGATGCTCCTGACTTTAAACTTTCATAGATTTCTAGCACCTTCAGTATTTTTTGTATTATTTCAATATTTATACGATTCAAAGGATTTTCTGATATTTTCATGGATTTCTGTATAGATTTTTAAAATAAAATGCTCTAGAATTTCAAGTTATCTAGATTTTTAGTAATTTATGCATTTTCAAGAAAGCTTTACCAACATAGATTTTGAGTGTTTACAAATTTCTGATATTTTTCATATTGATCCAATTTTTTTTATTCATCTGTGGATCACTATTTCGATTTCTGGAATTTGATACTTTCGAATTCAAAGTAAATTGTACTTTATATATATGAAAGGATTTTTAAAAAAACTGTTTACAAATCAATTTCATGACCTTTCTGGTATTATAAAGAATGACTGTATAGGTTTCTAGAATTCAATGCCTTTATATTCAAAATTTCATAGATTTCTGTTACTTTTAGTATTTTTAGTATTATTTCAGTATTTATACGACTCAAAGGATTTTCTAATATTTTCGTGGATTTCTATATAGATTTTTAGAATCAGATATTCTAGGATTTTAAGTTATATAAATTTTGAGTAATTTACAGGTTTTCAAAGAAGCTTTATTTACATAGATTTTGAGTAATTTATAGTATTTTTCATACTTTTTCGTATTTATAAAATTTTTGTGTATATCTGTGGATTGCTATTTAGATTTTTGGAATTCGATACTCTCGAATTCAAAGTAAATTATATTTGAAGTATATGAAAGGATTTTTTTAAAAAATTGCTTTTAAATCAATTTTGAGAACTTTCTCGTATTTAAATGAATTACTGTATAGATTTCTAGAATTCAATGCTTTTGTATTCAAAATTTTATGAAACTGATCAGACTATTTTAAAAATATCTGGTATTTATTCTTCTTCCCATATTTGTCAACATTCATAAAATTCGGTCTAATTCTCTACTTTTCTAATACATTCTCACTATTTTCCATTTTCTTACATTTATCACATTTTGTGCGATTTTCTAGTTCTTTTGTGTATCACTACTTACATTTCTAGAATTGGATGTAAAGAAATTTTATTTGATGATGGAAAACACTGTAACGAAAACTTTTGGAACGTTTTTTCGGCCATTTTGTATGTACCGAACAATCTTTCATCTACTTTCTGCGTGTAAATTTAAATTAAATACGCATTAATCAAGCCAGAAAAAATTCCTGGAGGTTTCGAAAAATTCAAGTAGATTACCAGGATTTCCCGAAGGTTGGACACCCTGAGAAAGCATAAGCCGTCACATAAAACTATGTCAACCACTGACAAGTTTTATCTTGAATCAACTTAAAATCATCATTTGAATATTATCGACTATTGTTTCATTGAAATTATATGTTCGTAAATATTCGGTTATTTTCGGGTATGTTCGGAAGTGTTCGGTTATGTTCGGGTATGCTCGGAAATATCCGGGTATATTCGGAATCGTTCGGGTACGTTCTTGGGTATGTTCATCGACATTTAGATATGTGGCCTTTTTTTCTAAGAGATGACTAAAGCTTTTATAAAACAAAGAGAGGTGGTAAAAAATTACCTGGAAGCCGGACTTCTCCTCGTTGCCCTGTGCCTGCTGCTGCGCGACTTGATTCGCGAGAGTGACCTACAGCCCCTGCCCCAGGACGCCTGGCTACGGCTTCTGGATCGTCCGCCGCGAGAAAACGAGGGGCTCCGTCGCCCCCTCGACGGCGATCGCGAGAGGCTCTTGGAGGCAGCTACATCCCTCACATCCCTGCCGTACTCGTCCTTCCTCGGCTTGTCGGCGACGAGCTTCCTCACGTCGTATCTCGGCAGCTCCTTCCTCTTCTCCTTTCTGTTGGTCTTGGCTGGCTGCTGTTGCTGCGTCTCATCTCGCGACTTTTTCCTCGCCCCTCCTCTCTCCTTGCCGCTGGCGCTGGACTGTTGATCCTTGGGCTCCCGCGATCTCGAGCGCTTATCTCGGTACTGCCTCTCTTTTGTACTCTTGGAAACCTTCTTCCACGACACCAAATTCTCCGAGGAAATGTTCTCTTTGTTCTTCTCCACCTCCTTGGTCGACTTTTCCTTTTTATCCTTTTTCTTACGCTTCTTGTCGTCGTAATCCTTTGCTTTCGTTTTGTCTTTTATTTTGTTACCCTGGCAAAAGACATTCGTTCAACATTATTAACAATCGATTATTATTATTATTATTATTATTATTATTATTATTATTATTATTATTATTATTATTATAAGCTTGTTGGAAACATAACTTACAACTTAAAATATCTTAATTTCAGTCGTGGGCGGAAAAATTCTGCGGTTTAGGAAATTTCGGGGAATTCAAGAACTTTGAAGAAGGCAGGATATTAAAAACTTGACCGTTTTGGCAAGTTACAAAAGGTTTAAGGACACCAGAGTATTCGAGATTTGGAAAAGTTTCCTAAGTGTTGAAGAAAATCCGAGTGTTTATTCAAAAAATTATATTTTCATTGGCAATTCGAATACCATTTTTTATTTAGGTTATGGTCAATTTCATTTTTTTTAATCGTCTAAGTGATACAGATTTCACTTTTTTTTTTGTATTAACGTGTTTTCATAACCTTCTCAATTGAAATCCATGTGACAATAGTATATTTCTTTATTAGTGTGGAAAAGTTTTTTTTAACGAATCTGAGCGTTGTAATCAGATAAGTTAAAAAAATTGTTCTACACTAGTCAAGGACTATATTTTATTCAACAATGTGTGGAAAAGTGGCCTTTTCCACACAGTGTTGAATAATAGATAGTTATGCTACAAGGGAGAAAAAGGATGATTCCAACGAGTGCAAAGTTGGGCACGAGCGAAGCGTGTGCGCAAGTGCACGAGTTGGAATTATCCTTTTAGTCTCGTGTAGCATACAATATTTTTTTGATCATTCTAACCTCAAAACTGACATTTCGACGTGACTTTGAGGCTATCATGATGAAAAATATTGATCGCACTCGTGAGTTATCGCCAATTTTGGCTCAGTCGATTTTAACCCTCGCCTTCGGCTCGGGCAAAAACCTTCGGCCTCGCCAAAATTGGCTCTAGCTTCCGAGTATGAAAATAACTATTTACATGCATGTGTAGAAGTGTCCACTTCGTTTGGATGGAACGCAGGAACGAAATCTCCTTTATGGGGTATTCGTGAATTAGCGGGAGAAATCATTCTTCC